>VYZX01006976.1:73276-113495 GCA_013401335.1 Brachypteracias leptosomus
AAGAAACTGATGGCTAGAACAAGGCAACCTTTAAAAACTACAAAGGAAACACGTTAAAAGAACTAAAAAAGTTACTATCTTTGTAAATAATGATATAACTTTTAAGAATAAATAGCTTCGGAGCCTCATTATTTGGGTAAAAAGTTTGCTAAGTTGTTTAGTTTTTCTTTTTTTAAGTTTGAGATTTTAAAATATGGATTGCATCTACATAGGCTATGATAATTGCTATGAAATATGCCTAGTTCTCTACCTAAGTTGCCATTAGAAGAAATACAGAGTCAGTAATATGTTACCACACATTTGGCTCAGACACAGACCATGGCCACTTTCTTCTTTTAGTTTCCTTCAGTTTGAGATGTTGTGAGNTGAGTTCCATCAGCCTATGGAAAAGCAGAATGAGATGTTATCCACTACCTTACATCACAAAAAATACAGTGTCTTAATAATTGTTTTCTGTTAGATCTTTCTGCTTGCTGTTATTGAAAGACTCTAACTTCATGCTTCTGATGAAGAACTGTGCTCACACTTTGACGGCCCTGTGGTACCTTCCTCATGGTCCTTCCCAACCTACAGTATGGAGACGCATCTGATGCTCCTTACCCAGGTCTCTGGGGTGATACAAGATTGATCCATTTCAGTCTTGGCAAGACATGGAATTGGACTTCATTTTCGATTACAGATCAAATGTTAGTTTTCTCTTGGATTTTCTTGGCTCTTTGTATACATTATAAGCTTTTCTATCTAAATTTCCTATTTATATTTATCCTGTATTTCAAGTGTGGATTTGGGCCAAAAAAAGTATGTGTGGATTTTTTTTTTTAAAGAGTATGGCTTTAAATAGTTAATNNNCTTTAAATAGTTACTTTCCTTCTCCAAGGCTTCTCCAAAACTCTTATTTTAGACTTGGGGTCAGCACTGTGAGTCAGCACTACTAACATTTTCTTTAGACCCTTGGGAATATATGGAATTCGACAAATGATAGCTAGTAGCTGCTTGGGACATGCTTAATATTAGGTTAAATTCCTGGGTCAAAATAACTAGTAGAAATTTGTGGCAATGTAGCCCTTCTTCTTGTTACATATGAAATGCAGGTTTGCAGATTTGGTCTAGTAGTATATGATTATTTTTAAGAGGATATATTACATTTCTCTTACAGAAGGTCAGAATTTGAGCTATTTTTCTAAGTACAAAATGAAAGTATTATTAAAGAAAAGTTGAGAGAATTGGTAAGTGATAATTTTATTTCAATCTGTACAACTTTCAGTATGAACTAATTTCAATAATCTGCTTAAACCATAAGAAGCAATCTAAAATAAATGCATTTACATTTTGATAAATAGGAAGTCCTTTAAAAAGTGTTGAATTGTAATTTATTCTCTTCAGAAATGATCCCATCATAACATTATAGAGATAGCCTACATTACTGTGGAGCTCCATAAAGATTCTTTTTCTGCCTTACATGTTTATAATCATCTTACGTAGGTTAGTCTGTAGATTGCACTTTGGTTTTTTTTGTCGTAACCTGGATTTTTATTCTCAGAACCACTAAATTGCTAATTACTTTATTTAGTCTGACAGAGAAAAGATTCTTGCTGGCACTCGATGAATCCTCTTATGAATACTAGTACAGCTTCTCATATCCCATCAGAGCTGCACAAACTGTACAAACCATGTTGTGGTTTTTCTCTTGTGCATGTCAAAAGTTATGTTTGTTACGGTTGACTGCAAAGTCCTGACTTCCAAGGCAAAGCAGCACACGCTGTGCAGAGAGCCAGCAAGGGATTGCAATGGTTCAGTAGGGTGCTGGTCCTGCAAGCACTTTTGTTCATGTTTAACTTCTGTGCAGTATGAGCAGTTACGTGGCCAGGCACGTGGATATGCGTTTACAAAGTTAGCACCTCTAGTTATGCAAAACTCCACAGCTTTTGATGCGTGGCTGTGAGGCTGTATCTTCGAGACAGGCAGAGCAGCTTTTAATCAGTTTGTCGTTTGGGCTTCTGCAGTACTTTGTTTCAGTCTGTGCAACAGTTTCATGAATTAATATTTAGGTCTTTGGGTTTTTTTTAAATTTTAAAATTCCCTGAGCATGAATTTTCGCATAACTCTATGAAAATATGCTTATACACTTTTGACAGTAAGAGAAAGTCTTAAAGGAGCCTTCCATAGGAAAATAAAATAAATAAAATAGTTTTATCTTTCAGTTCATTCCTTCTAATGTGATCAGCTGTTTCATGGCAAGAAGAGAATTTCTGATCAACTTCTTTAGGGAAAGAATGTACTGCGAAACTCTTCAGGGTGTGCAAGTCAGAGAACTGTTGGATGAGGCACTTTAGATTAATCCAATTGTGATATAGTTGCTAAGGAGCAGAAAAGAAGCCTCTAAAGCCAGAACCTAAGCTATAAAGTAATGTTGCTCATCAAAACACAGTTGGATTTGTAACTGGAAGCAAACTGGGAGCCAAAGTGGACTACACAAAGTGGATGGATCACATCTCTTTTCTGGAGAGAAACAAGAATTTCCTCTGAGAGAGAAGATGGGTATGCTATTGCAGGTTGCTGCCTTCAGTTAGTACTCTGTATGCTCAGTCCTGTCCAAAGTGCCTCATATCTGGCATCCTTCACTGATACCCCACCAGACTCTCTACCTTCGTGAGCGCTTCTCTGATGCTGCTGTGTAACACACCCTGAGGCACACACATACACCTTTCAGCTGAATCTAAAAACGCCAGTCCACTGGGTCTTCTTGTAGTTTCAAATATGCATGACTGAAAACACACACAAAACTGTGTCTGAGTGTCTCTAGGACCTCTGAACCAAACACTGCATAGTGGGGACATACTGATCTCCACAGATGAAATCTATTTTGTTTCACCAGCCAGTGTACTCCTGTCTCTTGGCCAGAAGCCAGATCTAGGTTTGAGTGACTTTAGAAGTGTAGCTGCTGTGTGCTCCTGTTCCCAGGATTAAGCTTTAGAAAGTCAAATGAACCACTGCAGCACAGGTCCTATCTGTCTTTGTAATGATCCATAAATTTACTAATGTTACCAGGGATGAGTTGTTATCATAGCCAGGTGATAGCTCCAAAGGAACCAGAAAGTGCAATTGCGAATGACTTTCCAGCTCCATGGATATCAGTAGAGTTTCTACTGTCAATTTAAAGAATGAGGGTGAAATTTTGAACTGATTTTTACAGCCCCTGAAGGATTTGAACTTTTAGTGTCTGTAACAAACTTGTACCATAATAAGGTCAAAAATAAAAATGAAAAGAGGCAGAAAGCAAAAAGCGATCCTGTTAATACTAAATCTGACTTACTATAATGTTTCTGGCATTTTCCAAAAGGAAGATCCACTTCTGAAGAGGCAATCCCTCAGAGGATCTGGTGCCTCAGAGTTAGAAATGTTACCAAAGAAAGTTTTGGAGATGCTCTGGATATATGGATGAACAAATAACTGCTCATTTTCCAGTTTTCCATGAGATAAGTAGATTCTTGCA
Source organism: Brachypteracias leptosomus (assembly GCA_013401335.1). Classification (NCBI taxonomy): domain Eukaryota; kingdom Metazoa; phylum Chordata; class Aves; order Coraciiformes; family Brachypteraciidae; genus Brachypteracias; species Brachypteracias leptosomus. Next base: position 76,770 of record VYZX01006976.1, read on the forward strand.
AACTCTAGAAACCTTATGGTACATTCACTGCATTGTTTTATGTTGTATAATAAATAGTTAAATATGGTGATTGTGATGGCACTTGCAGACAAACTTAGAGAAATAATTAGCATGGTTACATTTCTGTCCTGTTTAGAGAGTAAATCCATGTCAGATGCACTGATGGTGTTCTACAGTGAAATAAGTATGGTGGGGGTTTTTCTTCTTAATTGTACAGTGAATAAATTGAAAGACTGCTGAAGGTAGCAGTGGGTAGTGAAAAAAGATCCAGAGGAAAAGGTAACACCCCTAAAAAATTTATCGTGGAAAAGTGTGACCAGTCCTTGTGGTGGCATGGTTGTGTATTGTTGGGAGAGGAAGGGTTAGTCTATTCTGTCATTACTGTCTACTTCTTCCTGTTTCGGAATTCAAAGTCCTTATTTTGAATCAATCCTGACCCCAATGCTATAATTTGAAGCTTTACTGTTGGCTTCAGTTGACCAGGTTTGTGTAATACCAAGAATTGTTTGTCTTGCTCCATGTATACGACATGTCCCGGATGGCTCTGTGTTAATTCTGCACAGAGCAAGATGTTTTGAAATGTGTATACGCACAAATGCAAACAATACATGTATATAAAATATCTATTAAATATTTTATAGGTGTTTTATAGATGCTATGGGAAGAACTATGATTGTAGGGAATGTATATGTTTACAGGAGTGCAAATTTGAAATTAAAATACTTTCTTAAGCTTGTTCTACCTTCTTAGAAATACAGAATTCCAATTCCTCTGTTTAAATTTGGGCCTATGCCCCTGTTAGGAATACATATATATGGCCTACATAGTCTTCAGTTCTATGGCCAGATTTAGAAAGTAGTTGACAGTAGTCGTCAAGGTTTGCTTTTTTGTTTTGTTTTTTTGGGAGCATAGTTGATTTTAGTCTGTTGATTTGGATTTGTTGTTTTTGTTGGTTGATTGGGTTTGCTTTGACAGGCTGAACTGTCTTTTATTAGTAATTTATAAAGCCACTTGGGAAGTACCCCGGACAGTGGTTCCAGCTCCAGGAGTAACAAATTCATAGGTAATCCAGTATAGTGCATCATCATTAACCTCACAGGAGCCTACCAGAAAGCAGAACACCAATGCCAGGCTGGCCTCACACAGCTTTTCTGTGGGCCTGTCCTACCCTGATACAGTGGGGAAAGTGTGCCTGAGGAAGGCTAACTTAGAAGTCAAGTAGACATTGAGTCTCTCTGTTCAGCAGACTGAAGCAATTCCAGCTTGTACTTTTTTTTTGTTGTTTTTTAAGTGGAGAGAATGTTTTCTATGATTAAGCAATAAATCACTTAATACATTAACAACAATTCCTAGTGCATCTACGTGGTTAGAAATAATTCAGAACTACTCTTGAGGATGTTAACTAAAGTCCACATAAGTAATTCTCAGGTCATTCATAGACTTGCTAGAGAGTGATAGTTTGGGAAAAAAATGCCTAGATATTGTCATGGTTGAGAATGATACTCCTTAAAAGTAATTTCTGTATATTTCCACACAAGAAACCTAAGCTGTTTAGCAGTTTGCACCTCTAGGATAACTCCTTGTTTCTGTTTTCTGACTGGGTATTAACTGCAAAAAGATAAAGTTTGTATTTAACAAGGATGAGGTCAGCATAAGAGGAAGAATAAGTATTGTTATCATTAGAGCTTCAAGGAACATGACCCTTTCTCTTCACACCTTTTTGCACTTTAAGAAAAGAGTAGCTTTGGATTACATAAGAAATAACATCTAGACTCCTTGTCATGAAATACGGCTCACCCCTGTGGAGCACACTCTTCTTGGAGGCATTTTTCCTTGGATCTGGGAGAGCTGAGGAAAGGTTGTCTTTGTCCCTTTCATGTGGCTGCAGGAAGCAAGACTTTTCACAAGGGAAGGAAGAGGAGTCTTCTGCACACTGGCGGACTCTACACTCAAGGAAAACTAAAAGCTGAGAGCAAGTTGCAGGGGGCTGCCACACTACATGTGTTTTTCTCCGTATTTTCTTAGGAAAGACTTTTTAATGATGAGAAGCATGGGGCTCTTGTCAGCAAGGCTCATATTTTCAGTGTTCTCTGAAGAAAATGAGAGAGACTGAAACACAAGTGGTGTAAGGGAAACAATACATCTTGAATTATGTTAACTGGAAATGTTACTACATGTTTGGGGTGGGGTTGTCTGTCATTGGAAATAATAAAAATACAGCTATATATTATCCATTAGGGTTTGATTTATTCTGGAAGCTGATTTTTAAGAATCTGAGGATTATTTATTGGTTGTGTCACGGGAATATTTGGAGTGTTCTAATTCTAGTCTTCAACATTTTTACATTTCAAGCCATATAAAGGAGAACAATCTATATGGTGCATCACCCCAGTTCAACAGAATGGGCTCTAACTAGACTCTGTAAATATACTGTCTTCTGTGTTATTTTTAGCCACAGAAATACTTTTGAAATTATTTTTATTCTTTCAAAATTGACTCAGCAAAAGCAGTTTTCATGCTGCACTATTGCATTCAAGTCTCAAAGTGTTGGAAAGTATCCTTCAATATACTTCAAAGCCAGTTTATTTTTCACATGGGTAGTGGGAAGACTTTGCTTTCAGAGTGGGAGACCAAGTTTGACACCTGCATTTTGATTTTTTTTGAGGATGTGTAAAAGGATTCCCTGGGGGTCATGTGGTGGGTACCCTCACTACAGTGGGTATTTTGTATGCAAGCACATAGGTGTGTTTAAGTGTAGAAAACAGCATTCCAGTTGGATTTTGTGTCATGAAGACAGGTGTGATTTATCAGAACAGCAGCACCATGACTCTCTCTCTCCCTCCCTGCCTTAGCTGGGCAAATAGCTGGCCGGCTCACAGCCCTCCAATCACCCAGGCTGCAGAGCCTCCACCCCCTCAGCACCAACATCTCTCACCACCTACAGTTGGCTTTAAAGCAAATATTTTAATAAAATCACTTTCAGTCATTACTCTTCCATTTAAGACAGCAGAAGTTCAGGACTGGGTAAGAGGAGCAGAAGTTTGCCCAGCAGAAGTTGCTCTGCATCAGGTTTGTAATGAAGTTTACTGCTTTAAAAAGTAACCTGAAAACAATGTAGCTTATCATAGGAAACTTTGCCTTTAACATATGTTCTTTTTTGAAGAGCTGTGGTGTGCAGTGGTACATTTACCTTCCGTTACAGCATTATTGTGTCTCTGACAAAGTGCAAATTACAGTGTTAATATACAGAAGATGCAATTTATATTTTCCTTCCAGGTCTGACTGGAAGGTGTTCCAGCTTTCAGATGATAAAGCTTTCCTTTTCTGTTTTATACATACTGGACTTCTGTTACAGGTGCTGCTTTCCAATTTTAGGGCTTTAAGTATTATTTAAATACACTACTTTAAATATTCCAAGGCATTGGGAGTTTTGTGAAAGTCTTGGGCACAACATCAACTTTCAGGACACTTGCAGTAAAATCGTGTATTGTCTGTGTGTGTATGTGCACACACAAATCATAGACTATACCTAGTTTTGCTTTGCTTCATTGCACAAGATCTAATCAATGCAATACTGCAAGTTTTAATAAGGCTAAATGTACTTAAGAGCAAGCAAAAATTTTCTCATAAATTCTACAGATGGAAAATACAAACTTTTACAGGAATTTTCAGGAAAATGAGGCTGAAAGAAGACTCTAATCTGTAAATAATAAGTATATATTTATATTTTCCCATTTTGAATATGTTAGAAACTTACAGGAGTGTTTTCTTCCTAATTGCTATACGGTTTAATATGTTAAACTACTGCACCTAAAATTTCTAGTATATTATATAATACTAGCTCAACAAAATAGTTTATAAGTAAAATATCTAAGTTACTTTTACTTCAGGAATCTTTAAGCATATATGTCAATAACAGTATTAAAACTAGCAGAGGTTTTATATTGCTTTATAACAGTTGCTTTCCATATGAGATTATCTTTTTTATTAGAGCTTTTAACAGAAAAATTGAGTGGAAACTGCAGCAAAAGTTTGGGGTTTCCCACCTGTAGCTTGGGCTTAATGTGTACTAACTTAAACCACCTACTGCATGAAATTAAATTAAAATGTTATTTTAATGAAAGACTGTGGTGATATATCACTTAAGCTGCTTGTTTTCTCCAAAACCCACCTTTTCTTTGTATTTTGTTTTGGAGTAGGAAGCGGTTAAGTTATTTTTACACAGAAAATACTTTGCAAAAATGGTAGATTTTATGACTGTGAAGCAGTCAAAGCAATTTTAAACTTTGCAGATGGAGACTTTTCTCTTGCATTATGTTTTGCAACTTGTAACTACAAGTTTTTTGACACCAAACTTTTCTTGCTAGAAGAGGGCTAACAATAGATGACTTTTAAATGTTCCTGATGATCCATCTGAATGGAAGAGCTGGTATGAATTATAAGGCTGAAGTAATCTTGGATTAGCATTCAGAAGCATGGTGGTCAAGCAGTAAACTATCTGATTTTTTACAGCTGACCAGGAAAGGATGAAATTAAGAAGGTCTATCAGCAGCTCCTGTAGATAAAGAAAACCCAGAAATATAAAGAACAAAAGGGATTGGAGAACTACCTGTACTTACTCAGGTACTCTGACAAATACCGTGAATGTCCATTAGACACAAGGAAGCTTTTGCAGTTTTTTTCGCCTGGATGTTGGATAGATCTGTCCAGTTTCTTTCCTGTCTAAATTAAGTCCTCCTGTCCAGTCTGTTTCTTTGTTGCATGTGGTTGAGGGGGTAAAACTAAATTGCAACGTGGATGGCATTGCAATTCTTTCTAGGAATGCATTCAAGGAAGGAGGCTTGAATATGGGCTGAACAGTTGTCCTCAAGTCTAAGGCAGTTGAACTGGGGCCTCCTTTTTTCAGATGAGTGTTGGAGATGTATTCCATGTTATAGAGTTAATCTGTAGCTAAAGAAAAACTTAGCCAAAAGATTTCAGAAGTGCAGTGACCCAGCTCATGCAGAGAGCTGCCACCTCAGCTGTACACAGGAAAAGGAACGTGGCAAGGTCAATGACAAATGGGCTTTACAGGTGTTTGCTTGTGACTAATGTCTCTGTAAAGTGGACTTCATCAAAGTGGAGCCTAGCACAGATTTGAATGCATGGGAGGAGCAACAGGTTGGGTCTGCTCCTCACCTTAATCAGAAAAAAACTGCACGCTTGGGGAGTGCAGGGGCATTTTCCTTTTTGTTTTCTTATTGCTAATTTCTTATGCTTAAACTCTGTATAAGATCAGTATTCAATTTTAACTCTATTTAAACTGTGTGAACAACTCAGCCGACCCTGACTGATGGCACTTTCAGGCTACATGCCTAACGCTGTTGTTCAACAGCAAGCAGGTCTCCAAGTCTGATATAAAAAGTGTAGAACAGGTGCCTCAGAGATGCCTCAGAAGCACTGTGAGCTTTGTCAGCAGCAGATCATTAAAAGTGCTCACTTTTTCTTGATTGTTTACCCAGTGTATTACCAAACCCCCTATTCCCTGAGCCATCAAGTGTGCCTCCCCAGGAAGGCTCAGAGAAGAGGCAGTGCTCATCAGCTGTGCAGGATGTTTAGCAGGGGCTTGGGCCAGTGCTGGTGGAGCTCGTGGCAGCAGAGGTGAAGAAGAAGCAGAGGACACAATGGTCTGCTAGGAGGAGGCAGGCTTAGACTGCAGCGGATAAAGGAGAAAATGAAAAGGAGCAATGAGGAAAATACTGACCTGCTAGTCAAAAAGTAAGAGAGATCAGTTTTACTCCATGTTCACTTACCCTACTTCATGTTTCACTCTGTCCTAAAGATCAACAGAAAATGAAACTGATATTTGTCCAATCATGCCAGAGCAGGAATAAGACCCTTTTTAAGATTGCGTGGTTGCAGTTAATGGTACAGTCAATGTAAGCTTATCTAGGACAGTGCTGCCACCAGAAGGCACATGCAGCTGATGCCTTCTTTGCTTCTGTAGGTTAGTATTTGAGCGTGAGATGTGTTCAGCCATGGTATTATGATAAGTTGTGCTTGTGAGTCAACACTGAGTCAGAACCCAGGTTGTTCTCCTGCAGTGGGTAATGTATTAAAGGATCTGTTTTACAAGGGACACCTTAGAAAAAAGTTACTCTTGTCAGTGATTTCTGAGGACACTTTGTTACCACTTACCTATGTCATTTGGTCCTCTTTGGAGGCCACATATCCTCATAAGCTCATCAGTTCTTCCTGCTGCACCTTCCTATCAAGTATGAAGTGATCAGTACCGATGTCTTGGCCATCCCAAATCTGAAAGGGGGCCACGCCTGAGGTACAATGTTGCACACTTGGTACACAGCAACAGAAGTTGTGAAGCAGTATTCAGGCATAGTTTACTATCCATATGTGCATAGTAATAACAAAGGAATAGTGTAAGACATTCTAGATTGCAGTGGTTGTCTTAAAAGAATGCGCATTCATCAAGTCCATGTTAGGATGGATATACCTTAAAAGGTATGATTCTCATGCATATGAAATTTTTTTTTTTTTTGACATAGAGTTTGTGTTTTGAATTTTATCTTTGGTTGTGCTCCAGTTTTTAAAGGCTAAATTCAAAAGGGTGGATTTGAGTCAGAACAAGTGTTTCATCTTACTGGCTCGTGGCTAGTGAGAACCTGTCTTCTCCACAAGAATCAGAATCACAGAACGTTAGGGGTTGGAAGGGACCTAGAAAAAACAGAAGCAGAAGAAAAAGCCTCCTATTTTGTCACAAGGATACCTTTTCAGCAGAGAAAACCATAATATCACCCAGCTGGCCACTGCAGTAGATTATTTTACAACTTCCAGGACTTGTCCCAAATTGCAAAGGAGCAGAGCAATCTGAGATGCTGTTTGAATAACAACTCTGGGAAACTGTTTAGTGTTCTGAGAGCAATGTCTGCCAGAGTAGTTTTTCCTGCTAATGAAATACCAAACGAACTATTATTTGAGGGACAGGGGGAAAAAATTCATTTAAAAAAATGCCATGTTTCTGCAACATTGAAATTGCTCAGGTGAAGTGCACGGAGTCACAAGAGTGCTGCTGCCTGTCACCGTAGGCTGCAGCCTAATGAGTATATTAATATAACATCCTAAGTGATTGCTACAGCTTCGGAAGTGTCATTATGGAAAAGAAACATAGTGGCCTTGGGAATATTTGTCAAAGGACAGCCTAGGATAGACAAACCTGGCTTTGGGGGAGCAGAGTGCTTCAGCCTCAGGCCCAAAGAAAGACTGCTCTTACTGAAGAGTTCAGGAGCTACAGCAGGGGATTTTGCCTGAACAGTTCAATGTTGATTCCCCTCAGAAGATCTTACGGATCTCTTCTGTCTGATGATGTGCTTAGTATCTTAGTTCTGAACCTGACATGTGACACCTTCTCAGTGGATAATGTCTACATACCACAGGCAGATACTTACCTCTGGGAGTTCTGTGGGTTGAAAGAACTGCCTGATGGCAGCAGAGCTTTGGGAACTTGCCTATCTGGCCTCCTTCCACTGTCCTGGGGCAGCTATCACCTTTCTAGTGGGCATTAAGCATCACTGCCCACAACTATTCAATTCCATTCACTATCCTTTATCAAATTCCCTTTCCTTGAAAGGGAATGGAGATGGGGGTTTTTTGAGTATACTTGGGAAGCTATTACAGGAATAGGGAGAAAATGTTTCTGCACAGAGATCTCTTTCCTTTTTCATACCCAAGGGGATTCTTTCAAGTAACCTCTTCATAGGATGGCAGTTCTCGTGCTTCTGACTCTTTGTTCTAGGATGAAACACTGCTGAGCTATCCATCCTGATGGAAAGTCATTGCTGTTAATGCATTGAACTATTGTGGGTAGAAATGCCCATTACCGGTCTAGGAAACTGATACAGACCAGGGAAGAATCTACCAGCAGAGTATCTTTGTCCTGATTCTCAGTTCCCAGGGGGATTCCACTTAATAAATCATGAGTAGAATATGGATATTTATGGTATGAGTTGCTAAGGCAAACATCAGTTTGGGGAGATGACAGATGGTGTCGCTTCATTCATATCAAACTCTTAGTCATTAACAATGAAAATCAAACAAATATGTAAAGAAAGACAGAATTTGTACATTAATGCTGCCTATTTGAGATATTATCTTATATGGGATGCTTGTGTCTTACCTCCCAAGTAAATGTTTTGGAGCCTCAGATACAATTTTTTTGAGTTGAGAAGCAGGCTCACCGCTGTTCCTGCTTAGCAAGCACCCATATCACAGGCCAGAGAAGCACTGCCTACCTGCCTCCAGGACCTAGCTGGTCGCAAAATCTGAGTTTGTGTGCAAGAGCTGATCACACCCCACACTGCAAATTGAAGAACTTCAGTTGGCATGGGATGAGCAGTTATCCCATCAGATTTTTTAGATGACTGTCAAGAAAACTTGTATGAGAGTTCTTGTGAAGATAATTAGTTCTGGGAAACTTCATTGGTGTGAGAGGGTACAAATATTGTTAATCTGCTTTCAAGCAGTTTTTACTGAAGCAAATTCTAAAGGCAAAAGCCATGTATTTGAAGGTAAAAGAAGATTGCATTGGCTCTGTTATCTTTCCCTAGGGAAATAAGTGCTAAATATTAAACTAGAAGCACCAAATCCCTAAGGACATGTCAGCTTATTTAATGTCACAGAAGAGTGTAAATATCTGAATTAGTGGACATGAATAAAGTTCTTTATGCAAACATGTTTTTTTCATGGTTTTTCACCCATGTCTATGCCACCTTTTATGTACTGTAATTATTTATTTCAGAGCTCTACATCCACCATGTTGCCCTGTGGTCCAGCTTTGTCCTTTGTTCGGTGTCTGGTGCGGAAGAAGAACGTCAGTGGTGAAAGTCTTGAGGACTCCAAGTTGTGCCGATGCTTATCAACAGTGGACCTTATAGCCCTGGGGGTAGGAAGTACCCTTGGTGCTGGCGTTTATGTCCTTGCTGGAGAAGTAGCCAAATCCGATTCTGGACCTAGCATCGTTGTTTCTTTCCTCATTGCTGCGCTGGCATCTGTAATGGCAGGTCTCTGCTACGCTGAGTTTGGTGCCCGTGTTCCCAAGACTGGTTCTGCATATTTGTATACTTATGTAACTGTCGGTGAACTGTGGGCTTTTATCACTGGTTGGAATCTCATTTTGTCCTATGTTATAGGTAAGCTTAAGAACAAACACAAGTCTCGAGGGTTTCTGAGACAGTAGATATAAGGTACAGATTTGAGTCTGTCTTTCTCTTCTGTTTCTATCCTTAGCTACTATTGCTTTTTAATCCTGCTGAGATTAAATAACCAAAGTAATTTGATTAGTTTATTTCCTCCTGTGAAGCAAACAGGTTTCCTGCAAGAGGATTTTGTAAACAGTGTCTCTTCAGCAGTAGAAACTGCATACCTTGTATGAAAATTGTGTCAGACAGTTCAGTGATGATGCATAAATAAACAGGATTTCACTGCTGTCCTTGGTCAGCAAGAAAAATTTCAGTAAAATTAAGAAGCAATTTTTTTCTGAATATGCACAGCAAGGACATTTACAGGGACCTTGTCACTATAGTATGTCACTTAGATTCATAGAATCATAGAATGTTTCAGGCTGGAAGGGACCTCTAGAGGTCATCTTGTCCAACCTCCTTACCCAAGTAGGGACATCTCTACTTAGGTCAGGCTGCTCAGAGCCCCATCAAGCCTGACTGTGAATGACTCCAGGGATGGGGCCTCCACCACCTCCCTGGGCAGCCCATTCCAGTGATCTATCACCCTCATATTAAAGAACTTTTTTCTAATATCCAGTCTAAATCTATCCTTTCCGAGCTTAAAACCATTACTCCTGGTCCTATCATTACAAACCCTTTTGAATAGACCTTCCCCTGCCTTCCTGTAGGCCCCCTTCAGGTACTGGAAGGTCACTATAAGGCTTCCTGGAGCCTTCTCTTCTCCAGGCTGAACAGCCCCAACTCTCTCAGCCTGTCTTCATACGAGAGATGCTCCATTCCCCTGATCATTTTGGCAGCCCTCCTCTGGACATGCTCCAATATGTCCACATCTCTCTTGTGCTGGGGGCTCCAGAACTGGACACAGTAAAGCTCTAATTGCTACTTCAAGGAAGTCATGATGTTTAAGTACTAACTTGTTACTATAGCCTCATGCTAATTAAATAGTGACCTATCGTGTAATCCTGGAAAATATAAAGTTGAACAGGTCTGAATAAAATTAATTATTATATGGCAGATACTCAAATAACTATTTCATTAGCAGAGATGACAATTTTTGATTCAAAAATGTTTTCTCCCAGACATATGTGTTCTAAGCATCCATTATATTGTGTATAAGCACATCTAGCTGTATATGTATACCTAACTACAGAAGTATTGCCCAAATCACTACAAAATCAATATGGCCAAGTATTGAAGTGTATTTCATGATAGGAGAGTTGCAAATGTAAGGTTGAATTTAGCCATGACCACATGCACTCTTTACCAGAGGAGAGTATTGATCTTAAATACTAACTCTAGCAGTATACATCTTGCTAGTGATTTTTTGCTTTACTTCCACATGGATAAACTTTCCTTCCTGTTCTTTCTTAAATTGCTTTCTTACACTGATTTATATTATTTGACATAAGCCATATTGTAACTTTAGAAATAAGAGTCTTCCAGAATGACGTCAGATATAAATTATGCAGAAATAATTTCTGCAATATTTTGGGAACAAATGAGGTACAATTTTTTATAGTTTAGTTGTAGAATAGTATGTTACCATTTAGCTATGTAGAAAAATTCTAGAAAGTTAAAATTTCTCAGCAAAACAAAGTCACTCTTTTAACATGCTCTGCTTTTTTCTAATGCAAGTAGCAACATGCTTAGTTTTATTTCTTTTTCAGTAGAAGTAACTGTATCCCATTGTAAAAAACCCTAAACACACACGTATTTTATGAAGGTACATCAAGCGTAGCAAGAGCCTGGAGTGGCACATTTGATGAACTTCTTGGAAAACAGATTGGTAATTTCTTTGGAACCTACTTCAAAATGAATTACTCGGGACTAGCAGAGTATCCTGACTTCTTTGCTGTATTCCTTATATTATTGTTGTCAGGTAAGACAATATATCCCTTCATTTATGGTGGTTGTGATGTCAGAGTGTTTCTTATAGACAAAAATACCAAGTTGTAGTTTGTACTTTACCAGAAATAACTTAATAATGTTTTAGAAGTTCAGTTGCACATACATGTATTGACACAATGACTCTGTGAATTAAATTTATATAATTAAATTTTCATGTGTACCCTCTTCTTTTGTTGAAGCTGAGACATGACATAATCACTTGTCAGAACTTTATAAAACCCATGATACAGATTGATGACAACAGAAAAATTAAACATTGCTGTGTGGTTTTTATGGCTTTATCACTGGTAAATGCTTTCAGAGGGACTTTGAGGTTAAGCTCTGTAGTTTGGTGATGTGACGTACTGTCCTTAAATTACATATTGTGAATGTAGTGGGTATTTGCAAGGGATTTTTTTCCCTCTAAATTGTTAATTTATTCAGTATAAAATAACTTTTCCCTTTTTAAGTCTTCAAAAGAATTGTTTAGCCTAGAACTTGTTTGACCTAAAGGGCACTGCAGGGTACTAGCATGGCCCACAAGACTGATTTCAAACCTGTGTAAACCTTTCATGTCTACTCCACTCAGTTCTGTTTCTTTTTTGTCTTTACTCATGTATCGAGTTTTCAAATCGCAAAAACTGACACCAACTATATGCTTTCTGAGGGATCAGAAAGCTCAGAAATGCTGCAACTTATTTGCATGTTTGCATTTAACAATTGCTTTCCATAAGGAAACTCTCTTACTGCCAGTAGGACTGAAGGAAGCAATAAATGTATTCTAAAATGTATAGTTTATTTCAGCCAATACTTGAAGCATTTCAGTATTCAGTAGAGGTCTTACCCATATCTCAAATATTTCTCATGTTCAGTGTATGTTTAGATCAAACAAAAGCAGAAACTATTCTCTCTGGAAGGTGAAACTAAGTTATGTGGATATAACCTCCTGTTCTCTTATTCTGAGTGGCTTTTTTGATCTCAGTACTTAGGAAAACATTTCTGTTCAACTCCTAATGCTAGAATGAGTGACCAGTGCATCTGAAGCTTTTATTAGGTCTCTGCACATAAACAGATGAGTTCCCACACTTAGGAAGATCAGAGGGCTTACTAGGCAAGGTTTAGTCTAGCATCCTGCCATGTTTGTGGCTCAGAGTTGCCCACAGGACCAGTTCAGTCTCTGAACTAGGATGGAATTGGAATGAATTTGATATATAGCTGGAACAGACCTTTCAGTTTTACCTCTTCCAAAGAAAGGAGGAAACCCGTAACATTTTGAAAAGCAGAGCACTGAAACTCCACAAACTAAACTATAAAATACTAGTATAGATGCTGCCACCTTATCTTTTCTCCATTGCTGTTTCTGCCTCCTAACATAAGAAGTAGAGATTCTTGATAGAAGAAATGTTTCTCCTGTGGTTTGCCACTGCTCCTGAGTTTTCATTTGTGTTCTATCTTTTCATCGCCACCATCATTCCCTCTTTGTTTCTCTTATACTAGTGTTGCTAGTCCAGGTCGCTGTGGTAAGCAGCCGTACCACCAGTGAATGAACTGGGTAGAATTCACCACTGCTGAGAGGAGGAGCAGTGGGGATGGCTCAGGGCTGTGTAGATTGAACATGATACAGTAATTGGATTCTGAGCTGCACAAAGCTGAATCATACGAGTATCAGATGATGTTTTACAGAAACTGTTATGTGCTAAGCACAAGGGAAAACTACACAGAAATCTGGTTTGGGGATTTTTTTTTTCCTACAGAAGGGACTTTAAAAAATGTTTTCATACTGCATTAGGCTGATTGAGCCTTCTTGGGAGAAACTGACCTAAAGAAAGCACATATCTATTTCCAATGAAAATGCCATTGGCATAGAAAACTTGAGAAGCTCGTGTGGTAACTTCTGTGTTATGATAACATAGCAAATGTCTCATTAGCAGAGTCAGAAATTTTTTAGACATTATCTTGAGAGGCTTAAAATTTTCTGACTTAATCTCTAAATAATGAGTGAAAGCATGTATGTGATCTTAGTGGAAGCACTTAGAGTGCAAAGAACCTGTGGAGGCTTTCCTGTTGTATGTCATTTTTCCTGATCTGCACACTTCCTGCTCTTCCATTAAACTGTTAGTACACTCACAGTTGTTACAAATCTAATGGCACAGTATGATCCTGATGGAATAGCTTTCAGATTGCTTAAATGCACTACTCTGCAGCCTAAGGCTTGGGTATTTTGTATCAGGCTGTTTTCCAGAATCTCTTTGAATCAGTGTTTACAAACAGGAGACGTGCGTTTCTTTTAAAGGTTTGATTAATGAGCTAGGGAATGGTACTCTTATTCTGTGATGGATATGCCCTGGAAAACATAGAGTGAACAGATTACATTAGTAATAAAATAAGCAAAATTATTAGATTAATCTGATGAGTAATTGTTTTGTAAGGAATAGATTCTGTCAATCTGTTTTTACTAATCTGAAGTGCTGGGGCCTGGGCTGTGGGCCCTGAGTTGGAATTGACCTATGGATGAGTCACAATCCAGCAATGCGTTTTCCTTCTCAAGTGGTTCCCCAAGACCCCAGAGGCAGAACCTGGCCCACCTGTGTAAGGCCCTGCCTTCCCCCAGGTGATCGTGGTTAGGGTGGTGGGCAAGGCTAGAGATATATCAACCAGGAACTGAGTAGTTTGTGTGAAGAAACAAGCAGTTGGTCAGTTGGAAGAGAGTTCCTGTTGGGGCCCTTCAGAGGATCTTCCTGTTGGGGGCAGCTTGCTGAGCAATCTCAGTGGTGTATTCTCCCTTGGCTGTTGAGAGAGAGAGAAGAGCAAACAGATGGAGAATAAAGGATGAAGATATGCTGAGGGGATGTTGCTGAGTTTGGTGTTGGCCTGAGGAAGAAGACAGCAGCTCATAATCGTATAATTCTTGTACATATTTTTGCTCTGTCACATAAAATAGAGATATGAATTGGGATCTCAGGAAAGCAGTAAGAAAGAATTGCTCAAAATAATTTTAAATATTTAAAGAATACTTTTTCCTACTGCCATGCTGTCAAAGAGCCTAGTATATTTATGCTGCTGCTTTTTAAAGTATAGAATCTAGTGCTGGGTTTTTTAGTATTATTCACAGTACTTGTATGTATATCTTCTTTAAAATGCCATTTTATTAGTTTAAGGGACCATTCACATCTATAAAATCTTTTTATTTTATAGGTCTTTTATCTTTTGGAGTAAAAGAATCTGCATGGGTTAATAAAATTTTCACTGCTATTAACATCTTGGTCCTACTCTTCGTTATGATTTCTGGTTTTGTGAAAGGACATGCTGACAACTGGAAAATAAGTGAAGAATATCTCACAAACCTTACTGCAGTAACAGAGTAATCTTATTTTTTTTACATCAATTTACTTGCTCATATTCTAAGCAATTTTCTGTTATATTTGTTTTAGTGGTATTGCAGGTAGTGTATCAACTAATAGCTCAATTGGTGGGAATGATAAACTTTTTATTCTCTTAAATATGGTTTTTTATTTGCTTGTTTGTAGTTCCCTTTAAAAAAAATCATCTTATTTCAGTACTGTTGTCCATAGTCATTTGAGAGGTTACTGGCTTCTTGTCCTTAAGCCTATGTGAGTTTGACAGAAAGAGTTGCCTACACCATTACTGTTTTAGTATGTTTTGCCACAAACTGCAAAGTGAGTAAGATGATAGTTACTTAATTTGTGTATTCTTCTGTTTACTGTTATTTTTGTCTTTCTTACAAGCTTTCATATAAAAATATCTTCTCATGCAGTTTTGTAAAGCTTTCATTTTTGATGAGAGCATTTTAAAAGTTTTTTTGAAGAATGGTAGGGAAGGAGGATGCATGTGTTTGTCTTAATACTAATAACCATGTTATTTTTCTGATGTATTTTTGTTCTTAATAGGAATTTCTTACCCTCTCAGAATGTAACAAGTATATATGGGAGTGGTGGTTTTATGCCATATGGTTTCACAGGAACATTGGCTGGTGCTGCAACGTGTTTTTATGCTTTTGTAGGATTTGACTGCATTGCAACAACTGGTATAGTATTTATATATGTGTGTGTATATNCTCATTCAGTCCATTTAAAATGAGTCTGAATTGATTCCTGAATGTGGCTGTCATGCTGGGAGGAAGGAGAAGGCTTTACTTATTTTATTCCTGTTTTAAAGGAATTAATTGTTGCTTTCTAAGTCTGGAAAGTGCTTAGTATACAATTTTTTCTGCCCAAATCATGTTACCTCATCTCAGAGAATTGTAAAAGCGAGTTGATTATCTCTCCTAAAGGCTGGCTTGTATATGGCTGATAGGGAATGAGTATATTGAACTTATAAATTTTAGGTAAATAACTAGAAATGATAATCTTTTAGTACTCTAAATACAGAATTTATTTTATGTCCTTTAGTTTATTCTGGCCACAAAGTACTGAGCTTTGGTTTGTGTCACTGAGCTTATTTTATACAGATATTTAAAACTTCTATTACAAATATTATTCCCATGATTTAGATTTTAAAAAATTATTTGTCTTTGATGTCATCTTTTAAAGCTGAAGGTGGAAATGAGTAAGAATTTTTGATGAGGCATCTTTTTTTGTTTGTTTTCAGGAGAAGAGGTCAAGAATCCTCAGAAAGCTATACCCATAGGAATTGTGGTGTCTCTGCTTGTCTGCTTCATGGCCTATTTTGGGGTTTCAGCTGCACTAACACTAATGATGCCATACTATCTACTAGATGAGAAAAGTCCTCTGCCAGTAGCATTTGAATATGTCGGATGGGGTCCTGCGAAATATGTTGTAGCAGTGGGATCCCTCTGTGCTTTGTCTACAAGGTAAAGACATCGAAATACTAATTTCATTGGGAAAAGCTGGTGAATAATGTATGACATTTAAGTAGATGTTTGTGCATTCATTTTGAAGGTTCAGTTCATGCAAAGGATTAGCAATAAGTATTATAAGCATGTTTTAGAATTAAGCAGGTTTAGATCACCGTAGGTGCATCAATTTGAGTTCCTTATTTAAATTGTACTGCTATTGAACTCTACATCTTTGGCTTATTACCACAAAGTTTTTTAATTATGTATTTTCAGAGATATGGCCTGCAATTTATTTTTATTAATTGATAAAATAAGCCTCATCCATTTTGTCCTTTCTTGTTGTCCACTTCCAATGACTCAGAAGCTTTATAGGCTCTGTGTATTTGCAGGCAAAATTGAAGAGATGATTAACTATCTCCACTCCTCATCTTCATTGCCTGTCTCTGTTTTCCTCCAGTAGCCAGTCTGTCTTCTGACATCATCCCCTTCTGTGGTTTCTGTGTGGGTATTTGAGATGTAGATTATAGCTGTGAAAATAATATAATTTATTCCCCTTTGTGAAACTGTGGATATAACTTTAACTGTTATCTTGATTAAAAAGGTCAGGGAAGACATGAGATATATTGGTATGTGTTCATATATATTAAACCCCAATTGTAATGTGGTACAAACACTTTCATAGAATAGAAAGTTGCTTGATAGTTGAATGTAGGGATAGAAAAATTCTGATGCCAATCTTCTACCTGAGCTTATGCAGATAAGGAGCCATTTACATGAGCTTCAGTGGTAAGAATACTGGCTGCTGTTCCACAAAGGCAAGTGACATGCCTGTTGAAGCACGAATCCTAACAGCGTTCTGAGATAACTCTGTAAGCATTAGCTTGAAAAAGTGAGCATGCTGACTATAGACAATGGTTTAAAGGAATATTTTTATGTAAGAGGGGATAGAAGGAGGAAATATTTCCAGAATGATACTATAAGAACTGTAGGCCTGACTGAAGAATATCATAATTACACAGCTCATTCTGAGATTACAGTTATTTTCTATCTAGTTGTCATGGTCCCCTTGGTTTGGAGGGTTTTACTGAATTTTTCCTCTATATTGATAAATAGATACAGTGGTACATAAGCAGGAACTAAAGAAATTAGTGTTAGAAAACAAAATGAACTGAGGTAGTAAAATGCTTTTTCAGAAATTTGAACTGTTGGTCTCTATTTCCAGTGTACTCTGGGGAATTATATTTACTCATATGGAGAGGTTAATCCTTCAGTCTGTTGACTGATGTCAGTTTAGACCAAAACAAAGGAAATTGTATTTCATATTCCTCAGTTAAGAGATCATTAAGAAAAAAAAGTTGAGATCATTGCTTTCAGTCCATATAGTTACCTCTTATTATGTTATGTTGTGAACTTGTTTCCTAAGGGTAAAGATGCTTATTAATATTTCCACTATTATGTGGATGTACTTAGAGGGGTGGGATAAATAAATGCATTCTACAAAGCCACAACAACAAAAAATTTGGCAGTGGATTTTAGCAGCATCCTTATTTGAAAAATCAACCCTCACTCTGGTTCAGGAAACATTCTTTTTTGAAAGGGACATTCATACATCAAAATCAGTTCATGTGCAATGAAAAGTTCTCTCATGTGTGTCTAACCTTAACGCTTGTGTCTTACAAGCATTACTGGAGGTACTTAGCATCTGTGGTATGTAAAACCTGTGCCTTCTGTATGTGATATAGTTGATCCCCTAAAATAAGAAATGCAACCATTCACCTGGTTAAAAAACTTGCTTGCTGCAGAGGTTATACTGGCTATGATTTTGCCTTTTGGCTTTTCAGTGGTTTTTTTCTTAATTACAATTATTTTGCCTCAAGTGAAAGAAACTTAAATTAAGAACTATGTTTTTAAAAAAGCTTCAGGTTATCAACAGTTTAAAATCTTTCTGTGTTCTGCTAATAACAAATCTAAATTAATTAGCTTTGCTTCTTCTGAAAAAAAGAAACAATCCATAATGAAGCTTGGCTAGAGGTGCTTTAATCAAAAGAAATAATGTGCCCAAGTATAAATGTGTGATGCTTACTTTGAATTACTGTTAATCAGCAGCCTCACCTGGAAAGGTAGAGTGTAAGAGATGCTGCTAATGCTTATGGATTTGCTGCTGCTGACTGACAGGCTTTCTCTGGGAATACTAAAGCTTAATTGCATAGTTAGTGTAACCTGGAATATGTTCCTGGTCCACTAATACCCAAGAACTACAGTGATGGCAAGAGTTATTTTGCTAATCTGAATTCTCTCTAATGAAGCAATTCCATTACCTAAAATAATAATTATAATAAAGCTGTCAACTTTACAGGGAAAAAGAAATTTTCTGTCTGATCTGTAGTATCTTGGGCTATGGGGCTTTCTGGTTTTGTCTTACAATCACAAATTTTGTTTCTATACATGCCATTAATTAACATTGTTTATCTTGTCCATGATACAACTCTGCATGAACTGTTTGCTATGTTGCATGTGTTTGCTTTTTACTCAGTCTTCTTGGATCCATTTTCCCAATGCCACGTGTAATCTATGCTATGGCGAAGGATGGGTTGCTTTTCAAATGTCTAGCTCAAATCAGTTCCAAAACGAAGACCCCACTAGTTGCTACTTTATCGTCTGGTGCAGTAGCAGGTGAGACTAAGAGTTGATCCTTGTAAAGAAAGGTGCGCTGCTGAACACGTTGCATATATGGAAATAAAACACTGTTGTGCAGCTTCGGTTTGCTTTGGACTGAAATGATCTAATCTGATTTGTGCCAGGTAAAGTAAGCTACCAGAAAAACTATTCTCTACCACAGATTTTGTTTGTTGGATAATTGCAAGTGCTTTTAAAGCCTAGGTTCCACATGAACAACAACCCAAACCCAGAACATCAGTCAACCAAACAGAAAACCAAGAGCAGCAACACAGAGCCTAAACCATAACTGTACCTAAGCCCATTACCTCTTCTGAGCTTTCTTTTTGTGTAGTTGGGTTTACCAGTAAAGCATTGTGCTTTTAATAACCTGTATTTGAACTATACATTTTTCTGTTCTAGTCTTCTCGGCTCTATGTTCCCTTTGCCCCGAATTCTGTTTGCCATGGCACGCGATGGTTTACTCTTTAGTTTTCTTGCCAAAGTGAGTAAGAGGCAGGCACCAGTTTCTGCCACCTTGACAGCAGGGGTCATCTCTGGTAAGCTCTCAAAGCCCGTGTTACTTGAAACTTGGATTTAAACCCTCTATGCACGTGCATGATTCTTGATATTTTTGAAAAGGGCTGCTTGATAACTTCCCTCGCATGTACAATGGGAATAAAATTACTGAGTAATCAAAGGGTATAAGAACTCCAGATCATGCCAATCACGGTGATGGTGGTGTCTTTAATGTCACAGAATTCAAAATGATTTATTTTNTTTTTTTAATATTGGCCTCTTGTAAGGTGAATAAGCTCATTATTTAATCTAGGTCCCTTAGGCTGATGCTCTGCTTGCAGGGTTTCCTTGTCTGATATACACTTATATATTTATCACATCTGTAATGGGGGAAAATAATTGTCACATTTTTTCTTATGAGGCATGAGAAAAAAATTCCAAACATACCACAGGATCAACTTTTGCGTAAAATACAAATATATTTTTTAATTTTCCTCTAAATAAAATGATTCTGGTTTTGTATAGGCTTACCAAATGGTGCTTGAGGGGTGTGGGTGTGTGTTGGGGGGTTATGCTTGTATGCATATATACACGCCCACACATTTTTTTAGCAAAACAGCATTTTGGGAGCTGTTGCCAACTCCTAATTTTTCACAAAGAAAAATTCTTAACAATCAAATGTTTCACTTTTGACTATACTTCTTGCAGAGGTACATGTAGCTCTGCCCAAATTTTATTGACATTTCAGTGGGATGTCTAATTACCCAGGAAAATTGGAAGCTCTAGAAATATTTAAATCAAAGGCAAATAAACAAGTCTTAAAAGTAATTCAAATATGAAGTACATGCTTTATAACATTTAGAAACCTTGGTTAAAATTTATATCATGTAAGTTCAGAACTGGGACCAAAACATTATTACTTATAGTCAGGGTCATCCTCAGGTGCCATGAGACTGGAAGTGCTCATAGCATGTACTTCGCAATGATGTCGGAAGACACAGTCCTTGTTCAGGTATTTCACACATGAAGCATTATTATCAGTTCCCTTTCTTAGAATTTTATCTTTTTGACTTTATAGTATTTGAATTTATAATATTGACATATTTCCCTATAATAATTTGGAAGTGCAGTTATGTAGGATGAAATTAATATCTTTATCTAAAATCACAGTAATGATGAGGAGAATGAAAACCATATTACCCAGCTGGTAAACTGATCAATAGAGTTCTACAGCCCTGACTACAGCTGCACAGCAGCTGTCCCTTGGACTGCTTTTAGACAGCTGGAGGAATTTGGTGTGTCAATGACTCACCTGAAGACAACTTTATCTCTGCTGCTGGAGAATGAGTCGTTTCTTCTTCTGTTTCTAAAAAGATGCATGTTTTGTAACTTGTGGGCATAAATAGTTTTGCCGGAATAGTTACTGTTGTGGTTTAACCCCAGCCAGCAACTAAGCACCATGCACCTGCTCACTCACTCCTCCCCACCCCCCACAAGGGGATAGGGAGGAGAATAGTAAAAGAAGTACAACTCGTGGGTTAAGATAAGAACAGTTTAATGATTGAAATATAATGTGTAATAATAGTAATGGAGATGACAAAGAAAGAGAGAAATAAAACTCAAGAAAAGACAAATGATGCACAATGCAGTTGCTCACCACCTGCTGACCGATGCTGCTCAGAGACTGACTGAGCAATCAGCCCCTCCTGACCAGCCCCCTCAGTTTATATACTGAGCATGATGTTCTATGGTATGGAATATCCCGTTGGCTAGTTCGGGTCAGCTGTCCTAGCCATGCTCTCTCCCAGCGTCTTGTGCACCTGCTCTCTGGCAGAGCACGAGAGAGCTTGACTTAGGATAAGTGCTATGTAGCAACAGCTAAAATATCACTGTGTTATCAACATTTTTCTTATACTAAATCCACAACACAGCACTGTACCAGCTACAAGGAAGAACATTAACTCTCCCACCTGAAACCAGGACAGTTATGGATGTGTGCAACAGATTATCTAACTTTTCACTTGTAGCATGGATAATTTCATAGCTTTAAGAAATGTTAAGGAGATTAGATGCTTGGCCCCTTAATTAAATCTATCAGATCAAGACTACAGCTGAGGGAATTGTCACGTGTTGTTACTGTGACTTACCTTTTCACATGTGGTAATGGCAACTGCAAAACTGCACGTAGCAAAATGTTTTAGTATCAGTCCAAGGTTTCACCACAAATTGATCTACCGTTGTTTCTTGGACTAGAATTAAGAGAGCTGGAAAAGCCATACTGTGTCTTTTTTTTTCCTCTTAGAAACTTTCCGTCATTTTTTCAGTTTGGTTCTAATGTAAAAGAATATTCTGAGCTACAAAGTAGCCTTTGAAAGCCAGGATTGAAAATTAACTATAGCTACTGTACATGAGGTTATAGTAGGTTCTGTCCTTCCTCAGCTTTACTTACCTGTGCTCTTTTGAGCATGTAAAGCAGTGAGGTATTCAGAAATCTACCGCATAAATGACTTATTGGATTTAGGAACATTCGATGTCATTAAAAAAACCAGGATGGTCCTCCTTCCTTCATCAGAAAAGGAGACTCAGATGAAATGAAATTTCTTTAATACAGCTGTCTTGTTTTCAGAAAATCACATTTTGCTTTCTCCTTCAGAATCAAATACCAGGAGAATGTGTGTTTGTGCACTTATATACATGTCTACAAATAGATTATCAAACATGTAACATAAATATTATATACAAGTATTTCTGAATATAGAAAAATTTGTGTGCATACATACAGTGTATTAAAAGCTATGTTTATTAATTTCTTTTGATGTTGAGATTACTGATGATTCAAAGATTAAGCATTTTTAGGTTTGTTTCTGCATCCCAATAATGTTAATAAAATACTAATATTTTAGGCGGTTCTTTGACCACATGTATTTCAATTAATTAGCATTATCCTTGCATTTACTGATGGCTTGTGCTAATTTCTTTATGAGCTACATGTGTCTGTATGCAAACAGCACACACAAAAAAAGACATTCCAGAACCTCCAAATGAATGTAGTGTTAGCATTTTAAACACAAAGACTGCTATAATTACTCTAAATATAATGGATGTTTCTCTTTCTGATTTCAGTGATCTTAAGAATATTAGTTCTTGTGAGATTTTGCTGGCCTTTCCTGAAGGCCACTTGAATTTAACCTTTTTTAGTAAGCTAATTAAATTTTAAAAACCCACAAAACTATTTTATTTGAGACAACTCCTGAAAGTCCTCTTTACATAGAGCACTTTTTCAGCTCAGCAGATATTTACATACCAGTGACTTACTGGGTGAGATAATTTTTCTCCAATTTTGCAGTGGGATTCATCCTCTCAGCTTTGGTGAGATTCTATTGCAAGATCTGAACCTTATTCTAGAAAAATGTATTCTTTTATGTGGCCCTTATCCAATAAGCCATGTGTGCAACTACTTATGTCCAAATCAGTCCAATATGAATCTCCTGATTGTGCAGCATGACTGTACGGCTCATCAGTGCATATCTGTGTGAAGGAGATTCCCAACTGTAGGGAATTAGGTTTGGGAATGTTGGCGATGACTTCAAAAATGTGTTTTGAACAATAACCATGTCTTCACTCATATTGCAGTCAGTAGAACAATGTAAAGTTACGCTGCAGACAGATTTTAAAATCTTAGCTCTTAATATGTCTTAATTTTAGCACTCACGGTTGTACTTGATGATCTTAAAAGTCTTTTCCAACCTAAACGATTCTATGATTCTATGTCATCCTCATACAAATATTGCATTTTATTTTATTTTCTTCTTTAGCTATAATGGCATTTCTGTTTGACCTAAAGGCGTTAGTGGACATGATGTCTATCGGTACGCTTCTTGCTTATTCACTTGTGGCAGCCTGTGTCCTCATTCTTAGGTGAGTCAGAAGCATCCTTTGTATTCTGCTGTGTTTTACTTTGTGTTGGTCAGTATACAAACAGGAGTGATGTTTACAGTGTATGCTTTTTGCTAGATAGGTAAATGTTTAAAAATTATCTGTACACATACAGATGACTACTAAGAAGCAGTGATCCATCAAAGAAAACAATGACGTATTGTCATACCAGTATAGCAGTTAGTGACGTCAAAGCTTCATGTGAAATCTCAACATGATTTATTTTCCAGAAGTTGCATTGGTTCAAGCATGAGTCCCAAAGGTACTAGATGTAAGCTTGTGTACAAAATACAATGAATTGTATTTCAATATGAATAAAATCTATGCTGTACATCAGGCCTATTACATTGTGGGGGCTAAATGTGAAAGGTGTAGATGTTCTAGGCAGTTCACAGGATGAACAAGTTCAGAAATCAGAGACCAGAGAAGTGTTTGAAGATGTGGTAGTCCTAGAAGAGAGTGCAAATATTACCTCTCAGTGAGTGAGATCATAAATACTTGTCAGTAAAACTCTGGTATCTGTTCTGTTTGTAAAGCTACGGAATAATATTGATATATTGGTAGCTACAGCTCTTTTTATTATGTATTGCTCTTTTTAACTTAAAAAGTCTTTCTTACTTAAGGTTAAGTAATTAACTTTGCAAAACATAACAGCTTAAATTAAGCTCAGATTCATTGTTGCAATAATTTACACTGTAAAAGAAAGGAGTGACTTATTTTTTAACATACGTGTTTTTAAAAATACACTTACATTCTAACAGAGCAGATGTGAAATTTCAGTTTATGCCAGTTAGTAGGCCTCTTACAGTACGGGAAGCAAAAAGAAGTGACTGCCCTTTCCCAGATATTGACCACCAGACCCTATCCCCTCTTTGGGTACAAGACTGGTCACTCATCTGACACACTGATATATTCATGTAGCTTAAAAAAACTGCAAAAAAATCCCTAGACAAACTCGGCAAAAAAGTAAGTTGCTTTAGTTTGTTTATATATGATAGTGACTAATAATATATGCTTTTGTAATGCAATTATAAACTGGGAAATTGGAATCTCTGCTATGAAGAATTTAGTGTTTAAATACATTCCTAGAGTCATATCACTTCAAATCCTAAAGTAAGCTTAATTTTTTTATTATCCTGTTTGTTTTATTCATAGGTACCAACCCAGTTCAACCTATGAGCAACCAAAATATTCTCCAGAAAAAGCAGCTTTGGCTGCACCTGAAAGGGAATCTGCAGTAAGTGAATCTCAGATAAATATGATACAAGAGAATCATTTCAGTCTTCAGACCCTGATTAATCCATCCAGTTTACCTACCGAGCAGACTGCAACTACTGTTAACTTTTTAGTGGGTCTCTTAGGTAAGTATTCAGCTGTCCAAATGTATATAATGCATTAACATAAATAATGGGATTTTATTAAAAATCAAATTAAAAATCCAGTGATAACATGCCTTCTTTCAGTCATAATGAATGTGTTCTGCACAATGCTTTTCCACTTCTTGATGGATCTAATCTGTAGTCTAGTATATTTTTCTTTAAGCGTTTTCATGATAACATTTCATAGAGAAGACTTGCTGTCATTCTTCTTAAAAGTCACTTCCCCTTCAATATAGAGATTAAGTGACCTTTTTCCTGTTTCCATCATTCTGTTTTTCGCACAGCTTGCTTGGTCTGTGGCTTGAGTGTCCTCACTACATACAGGATTCATTTCATCACTAACTTGGAGCCATGGAGTACTGGTCTTCTTGCTGTGTTGGTGGCATCCTTCATCATTACCATTTTTCTCATCCAAAGGCAGCCTCAGAACCAGCAGAAAGTGGCCTTTATGGTGAATAACATATTCTCTATGTTATTTTCTAATGAGAGCTTTGGATGGATTCTAACAAATGGGAGAGGGGCAGAAAGAGAGATAGTGATTGGATGGTGAGGGACTTTTTAGGATGTCAGGTAGTGGTAAGACTAGGGGGAATGGGTCAAAACTAGAGGTGGGTAGATTCAGATTAGATGTTAGGAAGAAGTTCTTCACCATGAGGGTGGTGAGACACTGGAACAGGTTGCCCAGAGAGGTGGTGGAAGCCCCATTTCTGGATATTTTTAAGGCCAGGCTGGATGGGGCTCTGAGCAACCTGCTCTAGTGGGAGACGTCCACGCACATGGTAGGGAGGTTGGAACTAGATGATTTTTAAGGTCCCTTCCAACCCTGACAATTCTATGATTCTATGATTGTTTTTTCAGGCAGTCTTTCGTCACTGCACTGCCACTATTGCAGGTTTTTTGGTGAAGGTAAGGGTAGCGGATGATCATGGCTGAATCATCAGCATGTGCAGTCCAGTCCAGATCTCAGGACTACAGAAAGGGTTTTATTTCCCACAGATTGAATGTATGACATGCATAGGAACACAGCTGCAAAAAATGGCTGTACCACTGATGTTGGTGTGAACACCTGCTGCTACAACCAGTGGATCTGACAGCACTGTATTCTTCTAGTATTCCATTAGGCACATCCTTGAAGTGAACATTGCTGAGACCCAAGTAATTTTAGACCTCGATTTAAGCGCTTAGAAACTTGAAAATGATTCAGAGACTGATTAGTGTACAATCACTTGTCTGTGTTGTGCATAATGCTTTGGACGAGAGTTCCACAGAGATTCTTACCTCCCAGAGTATAATCCCTTCATTTTGACCTTTCATTTATGTTCAAGAATCAGTTATTTAATGGAGCATTTAATGGAAATAATAAAGTATAGTGATAAAGATCAAGGAGTCTGGTGAGGCATTTCAGAAAGCAGGGATATATAAAAAAACGTAATACTTTTCAGCTGTAGATACAGGAATTCATAAGTATATATTCAGCATAAACTGCAAAGTTATTCTACACAGCCTTAGAGAATGTATATTAAACATGATGTATTTTTAAAGTTTAAAATATGTAGAAACTGGTGGTTAAACTCAGTGAAAAAGAAATATCACTATTATTATTATTATTATTATTATTATTATTATTATTATTATTATTATTATTATTATTATTATTATTTCAATTTAAATATTTTCAATTCTTTAGGATTAGATGTGTCACTTCTGGATTATGTTGTGTAAATGAAGTGTGACATGCAATAAATTATATTTAGTATAAACATATTAAATATTTCATTTTAGGTTCCACTACTGCCATTTTTACCATCATTCAGTATCCTGGTAAATATTTATTTGATGGTACAATTAAGTGGAGACACTTGGATCAGATTTAGCTTCTGGATGGCACTTGGTAGGTACTTCTGTTCATTTCAGTCACCTCTTACATTAGGACTCATGAATCCTATCTTAGAACATTGGATTCTTTTTCTTTAAATATTTGAAAAAAGTCTGTGTTTTAATAAAAGTCAGCTCAGCTGATATTTCTGATCAAAAGAAGAGCATGCTTCAGAAACAGTATTTATATGCAGTCAAAACTGTAAGTTTTGAGGTAATAGGAAGAATCAAAGTTATAGGACTAGTTCCAATAAGGTACAATTTTATTTTTTTTTCCTAGTAAGTATAGGCAAACTTCAACAGAAACCTGTTTGTAACAGGTTTCTTCCCAGTATATCAGTCAGTCTCCTTTAAGATATGGAAAATTGTATTAATTCCATTTAGACATAAATTAGAGATAGTAGTTTCCATGGCCTATTAGAGCATTTAATTACACAAAAACGATGCACTGGAATCTCCATAGAAACAGGGAGTACCTGAAGCATGAGTTCTGATTCAGATACCTGAAGAAGGAAATTGTTTTGGAAAATATGTTCAGCCAGAAAGTAATAACTAACTACTCTGTAATGCACTACTTGCCTGAAACCCCTACTAACTTTTTTTTTTTTTTTCCTTTTGGAAGGCTTCCTCATTTACTTTTCTTATGGGATCAGACACAGTCTTGAAGGTCACCAAAGTGAAAGAGATGATGACTCTTGTTCAGAAAACAGTGGGTTGCAAGAAAAGAATCCTGTGGAAGAAGTGGATGAACCTGAAAATGCAAATGAAAATGATCAATTTCTTGCACATGAGAGGACAAGTGAATGTTAATCTATGCAAACATACAAGTCTTTTAAAACTTTAATTGGCATTTTACTTGTGGACTGAAATTTCAAAAGCTTTCTGCCAATGTTGTGCCTCTTGAAAATGTTTACTACAAGGTCTGGCTGATATTTTGGGTACGCTGCTAATCCATCTTCATCAGAACTGACAGCATGAAGATTAATATTTAAATTTAAAAACCAAACAAAAGTAGTACCCTTTGGCAAGAAAAAATTTGGATGCATTGTTTGAACTGTCATCCAAAATCACTGGCAATCACAAAACATGAAGACTTTTAGAACTGCCTGCAAGAAATTGTGAATATTTGACCCTGCGTTGTGAACACAAGTGCCTTTCGTACCTTCTCCTTATCTCTGATATGTGTTTTGGTCACAATCTAACAGCTCACTTCTTTCTACAGAAGTAACTCTCACAGGAGATAAATTGCAGACAGGCCTGGAAAGTATTTGCAAAATTGAATGGTAATTGTACAGATGTGATACTTTGCAAAAAGAGGAGGATCATATATTTATGTAAAAAGAAGTAATGGCTTACCTTTACTAATCAGTAGTTATGAGAACTCTAGGAGTACAGATACTTCAAAGGCTTTTGGTCCCTCTAAACAGTATTCAGGATTTCTACTTACGTAAATTCCTCTCCTTTCAGAGATGATGTGTGTATAAAATAATATTTCTGAGATGAGCTATGTTATTTTCTGCAAAAGCATCAGGGAAATAATCTGTTGGTCATAGTATTGACAGTGATTTTTGTATGTGATTTAGCAAGTATTGTACTTTTGATTTCAGATTTCATCCCTGACTACATAATTTGTTTCTTACATAGAGCAGTCATCAAGTTTTCCTCCTCACTACTCATTTATTCCTCCCATTATTTCTTCTCCTTTATCATGTGCCAGAGCTGATATTTCTGAGAATGGTTGTTACACATTGGTTCACCTCAGAAAGATTAATGCACAAAATCCCAGCCTTTTTTTTAGATGGAAGGGAAGGTTAAAAAAAACAGAGGTCTAGGCTTTGGGAAAAATTCCTCGTTAAAACAGTATTTCAGTGCTTCAGTAAGCCTTAAACATATGTTAGCACTGCAGTTTTTCATGAACCAAGCCTACATCCCTAAATCATGTGGGTACAATGTCCAAATGCTAATTTACGTAAAGAACCAAATTGTTGCAGCAGTGCTGAGTGAACAATTATTTTATAGCTGGTGAAAATGGAAAGTGTTCTTTCCACGTAAAAGTCATCTTACCTGTTAAAGGTATCCAGATATTTTAACAGTTTTTCTCAGCAAGTATAAGGCTCAGGTCCCATGAAGGAGTCCACAATATGAAGTTATTTTGCAATAATGTATTTATAAAATAGATTCTCTAAAGTAAGAATTGTCTTGGACTCTGTCATGGACACTTGCAATCTGTTACCCTTACAAATGATTGGTATTAATCTCTGTTGCTGGGTGTAAAAACTTTAGATCCTGTGAGAGTTGTCCTGGTTGACAGTGAAAAGCACCTTACTTTTTATAATAGCTGGAATTTGACACACACACACACAAAAAAACCCCAACAAACAGAAAGAAGAAAAAAAAAAAACATCAACTAGTTAGGCTGCTTCTGTCTCTCTCCTGTTCTTTTCCATAGCAATAGATTGAGGCTCTTTAATCTTAAAATGACTTCTGTGGTTGTAAGAGAGTAGCATGCCTAAATGTTTAAGGACAGAAGAACTGCTTCTTGACAGAGAATCCTGCAACAAGCTAGTATCCCACTGTGGAGCAGGTCTGAGGCTTTCAGCCTGGTGCCTTTCTTCTCTGCTTGACCTAGGAGGAGAGGGTCCTGCAGTACTGGCAGCAGGGAGTAAATAAGATGTGTGCTGTTGCACCAGTGGCCTCTACTGGCTTCTCAGATTTAGCAATAGCAATATGAAAATGTGAGAGGTGCACAACAGGTAAAAACACCTACCTCTTCACTGAGGTTCTGGCATAGTCATCCTCTAACTGCAACTGCTCTTGTCCTAAGCAATTGGTGGGCCTTAAAAATGGATGGGACATAGATGAGAGAAACTATACGGTAGGTGGCAATGGGATACTGCTTTTTAATATATTCTAATCCATCCAGAATTGATCATAAGGTACAGTCACTTCTTTCCACAATTCATCATCATTTTAGAAATGCCATTAAAAAAAGCCACAAATCTCATATTAGACTAATACAAGTAGATGACATGCTAAGTAGATGTTTGGTTGATAGGAACACGTAGGAATTCTCAGGGCAGTTCTTAGAGCTATTGATAATTTTCAATACCTCTATTCCATGCATGAAAGAGCAGTCTATGTCAGTTGGATCTGCTGTTTGAATTGTACTCCTCAACAGAGGCCCATTGTTATGCCAAAAATGACAAAAGAACTGTATGTTCTTGCTTGAAATATTAGAAATTTAAGACTTTACAGGGTCTTGAAAGGAATCCAATGTAGTAATTCTTAGATATGTCAAAACAAAGGCTTTATTTATAAGTAACCAAATGAATGTATGTTTTGTTGTTTTTAATGCCACAAATATTTGAAACAGAGAAGCTGATGCTTTTACTCATCAGCTACAACTCTGTCAAGAGCACAGCTTCTTCAGCAGTTATACTTTCAGAAGACATGCTTAACCTGTCTTACCCAGTACTCTTAAATCCTCAGTTGCATGAGATGCCATTGCTGTGGGAGCAAGCCAGCAGTGCTCAGGTAAAGCTTTTGCACGACATCTTTACAAGCTTACAGTGAAATACAGCTCTTGTAAAATTCCTTACACACCTCGGTGTGTGGGGAGCAGAGACTTACTTTTTCTTATGGCTGCTGATGCTGCAGAGCAGGCGAGCCAGGCTCCCAAGATGCAAACTGCTGCTGTTCTGTGATGTGCAAGGAAGACCCCATTCCCTCCCAAGGCCATCGTATAGAACATATGTGTGCATGCCTGTCTGTGTGCTTGCATCTGTCTGACATTAGTCCATAGTGATTTTGATGTACTAGTTAAAATAATTTCTATTCTGCACTGGAATTTTCCTTTGAAGGGATACTGTCAGTATAATAAACTTCTGCCTAAGCAAGTGCTAACTAAAGCTTCTGGAGAGAATTAAAGAAAATACATTTTCTAGCTGGATGGTATCAGCACTTTGTGTATTGACAGTTTCCCCTTTCACTTGCATGAGTTTTTCTCCCCGACCCCATGATAGAGAAACTAATGATATGAAAGAAGGTGCTTGTACAAACATTGCTAAGGCAGATGGGAGCAGCTGCAGCTCAAGAACTATCCACTTAACTAATGAGATATGAAATTAAAGGAAAGTCATTGCGTATTTTCAGTTGCTTCAACTCTGCAAAGCTTATTTAAATGTGTGTATAGTTGAAGTCATTATTAGTCAGTGGCTGAGTAAGAGCAGACAAGCCAGAAGTAAGATACTTATGCTACTTTTGATACACATTTGTATATGCAGTGTTGAAATTCCGGATGCTTTAGAAGGACTTGCAGGAGCAAAGGATGTGCTATGCGAGTCCTCACACAGGAGCCGTGTATGAAACAAATCCTCATTTTGTTCTCACGTTTGATGTATGGCTGTGTTTGCTGAGAGAGCACCTGAAAGCATCAGTCCAGTGGAATTAAATTGTTGTTGTTATTTTTTAACATAGTTGTTGATATTGTAAATTGTTCTATGCAAGTGGTAGAGGTATGTGTTATTACAAAGTAGCTATTATTGGAGGTAGCTTATTGTTTTTTCATTCCTGTGTAGAAAAGATCCTCCAAAACCTTTATTTGTGTCGGCACATTCTGGATATGTCTTTAGATAGAGGAATTACTCTTATCTAGTTGATTTAAGAAAGTAAGCCAAAGCATGTTTAAGGGAGAACAAATAAATCTTTTTGTTCTGAGGGGTAAGAGTTATAAAACATTTTTATATAATTCATGTCAACAGAAGTGATCTTCTTGTGCTATTCCAGTTGTCATTCTGCAATAGGAAATTTAATGAGGTATTTTAGATGTCATTGTCTGTTTTCCTGGATAAAATTATGCTGTTAATAATAGTACGCTTTTTCCTGCACAACAAATGCTGGTTAGATTATTGAAATCTGTCATATTATGTTTATGTCACCACATGTTAAAGCCATTTATGTTATTACCTGCTGTTAGAGAATTATCAGTAATACATGTCCATAGTAGTGATAGAGGGTTACTTATGTACTTACTTGGAACTTTGTTGTCATCCAGAAACTTCAAATGATACAATGAATTTAGAGGCAAAACAGCTTAAATATATAGTCTGTAATAGATCATAAATGTACAGGTCTAGCCACCTTTCCCCTAAAATTTATGCAAAGATATATATAATTTTTTAAGAAACAAAAGGCATCCTGTTTTCATGGAGGTTTTAGTAAGTGTCAATATCAGATGTGCCATAAGCATCCCAAGATATGGAAAGCTGAACAACCTGGATGAAATTTGTGGCAGTGCAGGAAATCTGGGTGGGACTGTGCAATTGTTTTCATCAGGTGTGATGCCTTTGACATTGAGGTGCATTTTCTAGAGAAAGAATTTAATTCACACAATGGCTGGCACATGTTACTTGATACATAAGAAAATAAAAGCATCTTTTAATGCTCTTGGGCCCTAATTCTTCCTAGGCATGCCAAGAGGCTTGTACAAATTGCAGTATGCTCATTGAAAGCACTGAGAATACTCAGTGTCAGGCAAATATATATTTTACAGAAAGAGCAGGTGGTATTTCATATAGCATAGGATCTTCGTATTTGTTTTTAAATTTCCTGTACTTTTACTATTTCTTTCTGGTGTACTCTGCATTTTTAATAGTTGGGCCTTTCCAAAGCTAAATTTAATACCTTTACCATCTTCTGATCTGTTTTCCATTGGATTTTACAAATCAAACTCCTTACTTAACATTAGTGAAGTTGAAGGATTTCTGTGCATAGACACGCATTACAAAGAACTATGTATATATCTCATTATTTTTATTGTCACTTGGACAAATTCTGTTGTCTTTGTATGTTTTCATGGAGCCTTGTGCCAGATAAACTCCAGCTTCACTAGTATATGTTTAGTTGGAGTCAGGACAAAGGATAAAAGGATTTGAATATTTGAGAGGGCTTTTTTCTTTTGTGTTACCAGAAAGTAAAGCATGAAATATGTGTTACATATCTTTAAAAATAGTTGTGTGCATCATTTTTAAAAACATTAGTGTCCATATCCATTTTAACTCTTCTTTTTGTTCATATGTACATTGTAGTGATTATTTCTGTTTTATATGCTGCTGAACATTTAAAATATAGATAGAATGATTATGATGCAACTTAAACTAAAAAATTGTGTTTCTTTGAAGTACTTTACCAAATTGAAAAGTCTTTAATTTTTATGAATGTAAAAATGCTCATATTTAAGAATATGGTGCTTGTTTTTTCACTTTTACAATAGAATTGTAATCAGCAATATTTTTTGTTTTTCTTAGTTCCAAATTAGAAATGATGTTGCTCTTCATTTACTGCAAAATATGCTTCACAGGACAACAATTGTGCATTTGTTCCCTATTTTTTAAATAAAGCTGAATATCACTTGTATGTACTTCATACAACAGCTCTCACTTTAACCACCACTATAGTTCTACTAAGCACTAAAATAATATAGTGACTTAATAATCATTAGTGTGTCAGATATCTACTGTCATGACATTACACAAGTCATAACTCATTTAAAATAACATGATAACTCATACGCATTTTATAGAGGGGAAAAAACAACCATGTTTTATGTTTAATCTTTTCTTTTTCCAGTGGTCTGGAGATGGCGACAGTAGTAGTGTTGGTTTCATACTTGCTTCCAAGCATTCAAGAAGTCACTGAAATAGAAGATAACACCCTTTGATTTGAGTGTTTTGTCTTACAGTGCCAAACCAGAGATGATGTTAGGTTTGATTTCCAGAGGGAGTGAGCAGCCCTTGGCATTCATGGTGCTCAGCTTTCTGAAGCACCAAGCCTTGTCCTGGCAGCACCCAGCCTCAGAAGTTGGATGATTAAACTCATTGTTGTCTCCTTTTTGCCTTCTTGGGGGGAAAAAAAAAGGAGGAAAAGAAAAAAGAAAATAACTTCCCCTGTTTTGAATAGTACTGTGGGTATATCAGGAGAATAAAAGCATGAGCCTGGGCAATAGATAACAATAGCCTNCTCTCTAGAGGAAAAAGGTATATGCCAGCTTAAATATGTCTTAAAATTAATGCAGTGTGAGTGTTAATTCCAAGTGCTATTACTGTATTTTCCAAGGTACACTAATATTTGGAGCTCAGTCACCATTAGATCATTGACCTACCCTGTGTATGAAAGGAAATGGGAAATTGGACCCAGGAAGGCACATAAGAATTGCAACTAAGCAGTTTTGCAGATGACTGGAAAAAACCCACCCTTCATCAGAAGCAGGAGCTGTGAATATTTCCAATGCACATTTGCAGTTTATATTATGCATCTTTTCTGAGTTATCTACAAGATTAATTTCCTTTATAACAAAGACTGAGCACCTTTTCACAATATACTTGGTAGTATTTTGCCTAAAGGGGGAAAGACTTTTAAAATGCCCTGTAGCAACAAAAATACCATTTTTCTTAAATTGTTATAGGTAATGGACAACATGTTTAGGCTATGCTGATGTATGTACTCAGATCATTGCATCAAACCCCTAAGACTTTGTAGGCAGAGCTGTAATAAGGCTGTGGAATGAAGAGATACAGTGAAATTTCATCATCTTACTCCACATTGCGGCCCTGCTGGCTGCTTTTACTGCAAACCAGATACCCCAGGGTGAAGTCTCGGAGCAGGCTCTGTCAAGCGGGTCTCTGAATGCTGCATGTGTATGTATTTATGAGGGTGGGGGAGCATTATGTATATTTCTTTTAATTTTTTTTTCATGAATGCAGACAGAGCCCAGACTTCCTTTAAGATCTGTAAATGCTCCAGGCCCTGGAGCTGTGGTCTGGGACACCATTCCCCATTTACTTTATCCTGACTCACACTGAACTGTTGTCTTGTGGCCTGCCTATGGCCTTTGACAGACTTTCTTTTTCCTCCTCCCAGTCGCATGTCTTCACCTTGTGCTACATCTACCTTTTGGGCACCTCCAGTCATATATTCCCCTCCCTTTTCCTCCAAGGAAACACTAAGATTTCAAGAAACAACTTTCAACAGCTTGTTGTGGACATAAACACACAAGCAGCAAATGTCAAATTTACCATGTTCATCTATTAGCAGGGAGATGCACACCTTCTTGATGTGCTTCACACAGGCATCAATCATACATGGAAAATGTGTCATGGACTATGGAGCCACAACCAGTAACACCTAGGTACATCCTCTGTTTTTCCACTGTAAGTAGCTGTTCCTGGGCAGGCTCTTGGGAATCTCTTTGCTGTAGCAGACTGGAACAAGCCCAATAGTTTGCCTTAAAAACGTACTTTTGCTGTCTTAGGCCAATGCTGATCTGCACCTGATGTCCAGCTGTAGGGCTCTCTTGCCACAGGCAAGGTGTCCCTGCGGTCGAGACTGTCTGGGGTGCAGCTCCGGGCCTGACTGAAGTCCCGTGTGAGCGCCGGGCCTGCGCTGCCTGGGGAGACCCCGCCACGGTCCTGAGCCGCGGAAAAGACGGAGCTGCAGAAAGAGAATTCAAAGTAGACACAAGGAGCCGGGGTCCTCCCCGTGTGAGCGGCGAAGCGCCGCAGCAGGTGCTCTGGGCTGCCCCAGCTCTCCCCTCCCTAAGCGAAGAAGCCCCTGGGCCCGCACCGCCGCGACGCGCGGCCCGCCAGCGGGGAGCCACGGGGAGGGAGCCCCGTAGCCGGCCCCTCCCCGCTCCCCGGCCCGCCGAGGCGCCACGGGGCCGCCTCCCGTTGCCGCGCCCGCCCCGCCTCAGCCCGGTGCCCCGGCCGCTCCCGCCATGCGGCTGTGGGTGCTGCTCAGCCTGATGCTGCTGCTGCTGCAGGAAGCGCTGCCACATGGTGAGCCGTGACCCCCGCGGGTTCCCCCGCTTTGCAGCCGCCTCGGGCTTGCCCTGCCGCCGGGCCTTCTGCCCCGCCGCCCGCAGCGCGGCCGCTCCTGCCCGTGGAGCCAGCGGCGGGGGCGCGCAGCCCACACCTCCCCCCCCCCGGCGGCCCCCGCGCCCGGNATGTACATTGTAGTGATTATTTCTGTTTTATATGCTGCTGAACATTTAAAATATAGATAGAATGATTATGATGCAACTTAAACTAAAAAATTGTGTTTCTTTGAAGTACTTTACCAAATTGAAAAGTCTTTAATTTTTATGAATGTAAAAATGCTCATATTTAAGAATATGGTGCTTGTTTTTTCACTTTTACAATAGAATTGTAATCAGCAATATTTTTTGTTTTTCTTAGTTCCAAATTAGAAATGATGTTGCTCTTCATTTACTGCAAAATATGCTTCACAGGACAACAATTGTGCATTTGTTCCCTATTTTTTAAATAAAGCTGAATATCACTTGTATGTACTTCATACAACAGCTCTCACTTTAACCACCACTATAGTTCTACTAAGCACTAAAATAATATAGTGACTTAATAATCATTAGTGTGTCAGATATCTACTGTCATGACATTACACAAGTCATAACTCATTTAAAATAACATGATAACTCATACGCATTTTATAGAGGGGAAAAAACAACCATGTTTTATGTTTAATCTTTTCTTTTTCCAGTGGTCTGGAGATGGCGACAGTAGTAGTGTTGGTTTCATACTTGCTTCCAAGCATTCAAGAAGTCACTGAAATAGAAGATAACACCCTTTGATTTGAGTGTTTTGTCTTACAGTGCCAAACCAGAGATGATGTTAGGTTTGATTTCCAGAGGGAGTGAGCAGCCCTTGGCATTCATGGTGCTCAGCTTTCTGAAGCACCAAGCCTTGTCCTGGCAGCACCCAGCCTCAGAAGTTGGATGATTAAACTCATTGTTGTCTCCTTTTTGCCTTCTTGGGGGGAAAAAAAAAGGAGGAAAAGAAAAAAGAAAATAACTTCCCCTGTTTTGAATAGTACTGTGGGTATATCAGGAGAATAAAAGCATGAGCCTGGGCAATAGATAACAATAGCCTCAAGCCTGAGACCCACATTCCTAGGGCAAGCTTCTCACCTGGC
Organism: Brachypteracias leptosomus; assembly: GCA_013401335.1. Taxonomy (NCBI): domain Eukaryota; kingdom Metazoa; phylum Chordata; class Aves; order Coraciiformes; family Brachypteraciidae; genus Brachypteracias; species Brachypteracias leptosomus. The sequence goes on from VYZX01006976.1 coordinate 113,054, forward strand.
AGTGTTTTTAAAAATATTTGGGTACTCATCTTTGTTCACAGACTTAAGAGTAGTTATGACTTTGGGGTTTTTTCTGAGGTATACTGCAACTCTTTTATATAATTCCTTATAAAATTTTCAAATTATTAATAATCACCTCATCATACATACAGATTTACTAAAAGTGATCTTGAAAATCTTGTTCCTGTGAAGCAATGGGAATGTGGCCAATTTAAATGTGGCCAAGAGTCATTCTGCAAGTATCACATTTAAAGTATTGACCTGAAAAGACGTATTTGTCAGTTTACTCATGGAGAAGTGGGGTCATTACATGTAGATTTACATTAGTTCTTCTGATGACTAGAAATGAAATTCTAACTAGTTTTTCATGGATGCCCATTTAAAACTAGGAAGCTTAAAATTCATAATATCACTTTCTTCACTATATATATATATATATATA
>VYZX01006976.1:114785-130102 GCA_013401335.1 Brachypteracias leptosomus
CCCTTCCCCGCCGTGGCAGCCCCCGGGGCAGGGTCGGGAGGCATCCCGGGGCGGTGGGGGAAGACCGGCTGCTCTCTGGGGCTGCGGCTGGCAAGCCGCCTAGGCTCCTGCCGGAGACCGAAAGTGCGGTTTCAGTCCGTGCGGGGCTCCGGGAGAGGCGTTTGCGGCCGCCCCCGCCGCCGTTTGTCTTTCGGGTCTGCGCGGAAATCCCGGTGCCGCGGCCGGAGAAGGGTCAGTGCTGGACGTGGTGCTCGGCTGTAGAATAAACAAGTAGAGGGTTTGTGCAGGATTGTTCGTTTGTAGAGAGAATCCAACTTTACTCATAACTCAGCTGCAGCTCGTGATGAAGACTTGGTGGGGAAAGTGGCAATTTTTTGTTGGGGATGGGACATTTATAACCAAACCTTGACTTAAATAGACTTGGCAAAAGAAAGGTTACTTCCCTCTTGCAAAATGCAAATGAATTTACTAAAACTTTGTAAGAAACAACAAAACAAAAATACCTTTGTTTTTCACGATGGGAAGGCATGAGGCACAGGGCCTATGTAGACCATGGAAGGATTTGAAGAGAAATCAGAGGCAGGGCCTGAGGTGCATGGTGAAAGACAAAGGGGCAGGTGACACATGTGGCCCAGGAGGATATAAGAAAAAAGTCCTTGTAAAAACATAAAATATCCTTAATCCTGAGAGATGTTAGGCACTGAAGGAGGTTGTCAGAGGAGACTAGAGCTTTTGGGGTAGTCAGAGCTCAATGAGACAAGGCTCTGAGCAGCAGAACAGGGTTGGGAAGGGACTTCCAGAAGTCCTTTCCAGCCCAGTTTTTCTTATGACTATGTGCAAAGGAATTGTAGTCTGGACCAATGTGCTAAGTAACAGGCAGAATGAGGAACGAGCTGTAACTTGGGCAGAAGATTTCCCAGGCCTGTGTTTTTCTTAGTTTGTCTTGTCAATACCTCATCCAGAAGCTTAGCTCTGGGAGAAAGTAACCTGACATGTTTAATGATGGTTTCTTGTCTGAAGCTAGGAGTGTAAGTTCTAATGTAGACATTGTGATTTCAAAATAGCTTTACTAATTTAGCATTTATTAGTTTGTGAGCAGTGAAATATATCCCTCCAGATTGTCCGTATGAACATTGATGTATTATCCTGTATTGTCTGTATGAGTGTTTGGGTGATTAACTTTTCATTTGAAGTAGCACAAGTAGAGATATGTCCAACTGACTTTGTTATGTTAGTTGTGATCGCAAAGACTCTTCCCTCTCATTTTAATCCTGGTGGTTAAGAATTACTCTTTATGGTAATAACATAATTGATTTATCTTCAGAGAAGAATCCATCAGTATTAATGAGAGTTTAAAGGTCTCTGATACTGCCAAGATGTAGCATGGGGCCTGGAATGGGTACATGTGGCAGTCAATGAATGTGATTCCTCTGTCCTGGTGGGAGACCTTGCTTACTCTCTGCTTCTGAAGTTCTCTAGATGGGCATTTGAATCAGGGGCCTTCTCAAGTCATAACCTGTACAGCTGTGAAACCAGTGGCACGTGTGTGTGGATGTAGATGATATCTCAAGTCAAAACTGGATGCCTTTTGGCATTACATGACTAACACTCATTTGGGGATTGTTCTGTGTGTAACATCTGTGAGAGCAAGGTGCAGATGGACGTTAAAGGATAGGATGAGACAAATACTGTGAACCAGGAGCAAAAATGCTGCGTGGGGTATTTCTGTGACATCTCAGTGCACAGGCTCCTGCTTCAGCATGTTGAGTCGGTAGGGACCCTGAAAATACTGTTACAGAGGAAACAGGTACAATGCATCTTAGAACTGACAGGAGCTGGTCAGAGGTAGAAAGGAGTTTTCTCAATGTGTATTTTTCTGCTAAGTCTTAATTTTATTATTTTTTTAATAAGAAATTCTGGATTAAAACAACGAGGGCTTTGTGAACAGATCTGTTGAGACAGTAGAGTATCCCAAATGTGGCATGTTCCTGTACTTGCATGGACAGGCTAGTTGAGTTTGTTCCCTTCCTTAGGAAAGTCTTTCAGTTTGGGTGAGGAAATGGGGGAATATCTGTGGCAGGTTCTCTCTTCCTGGAGGGATTTGATTGTATGTCACCTTTATCTTAGGTAATAGGCTACTGTACTGGTTAATTTAGTTATTAGGCATACATGTACTTGGTTCAGTGGTCAGAGAAGGCAGGATTGTGAGATGCAGAAGTAGTTGTGTCAGTAGATACCTAACAAACTAGTAGGGAGTGTCGGAGAGGACTGTGGTCACAACTTGCTTAGAAACTCACCTCTCGAGGAGGTGCATCACAAAGGCAAAGCTAGATTTTCTGTGTAGGTAGTTAAAAGCTCCTCTGGTGGTGTTTCCTGAGTGCCCCTGCTGTTACATCCAGGGAGATACAAGAGTCTCACTGTGTAGCTGGGCATGTGGTGTATGAGGAAAGTGTTCAGACTCGCTAGGAACTACAGAAATGTGGAACAGAGGGAGCTTGTGCGGAGAGGAAAAACTTAATTTAGAGAAAATCAAAACCAGGCTTCTGGCACTTAAAACTGAAAAGCTTTCATAGTGGAGCCTTTAACATTTTCTTAAAGGCAGAGTGTCAGGTGTGGAAGAGCACACAGTCTGGGTGATGCATTTCTTTGTCTTGAAGTTGTAAAATCTGTGTGCCTTTGGACAAGTATCAGGATTGAGGCTGGCAGAAGGTAGTGGAGATGGCAAAGAGTAGTTTGAACAAATAGTCCTGTTTCAATAGGATTGGGAATTGGGGGTAGGAAGTAAAGGGTGGCTGGACTAAAGCTTGTGTGCTTCTACAGACAAGTCTGGAAAGTATGACAGGAAACTGGAACAGCTGGTTTGAAATGGGAATGCTTATTCAAAAGGCTTATCAGGCCTGTCAGTGGGACCTTCTAATACTAGGGCACAAATTGGACAAGAAAGATGGAATAGCTCAACTCAAGGGAGAAGTGGCCATATGTGCTGAAGGAACCTTTAGTGTTAAATCTAATTCCTGGTGGGTTTTGTCAGTAAAAGTCATCTGGACTGAAATACCAGCCCTCTGGAGAACAGTGTGGTTACTGACTGCCCAACATGATGGAGGGAATGACCGCCCTGTTCAGGAAAATCAGAGGGGCAGCAAGGACTGGATAGAAAAGCAAAAGGAAGCACAATTGTTCAGGTGCCACAAATTATGACTTCTTAGAGTCACCACTCATGGAACCCCTGAAAAAAGCAGCAGTTCTTGACTTGATCTGGAGCAGTATTCAGGTAATTGGATTCAGATGCTGCTTTAGAAGAGCCAGACTAGTTTTAATGTTCTTGCAGGAATAATAAAGCTGAAAAAATAACTGATGTGTTTAATTTCGGAAGGGGGAATTACATAAGATGGAGAGGCTCATCAAGTCACATATGGGTTAAATATAAAAACCAGAATAAGGCAGACAAAAAGAGTTTGAGAAACAGCTTGCAAAAGGGATAAAACCAGCCATAAATCCTCTTCTTCTTCTGGTATGCAGGGGTGGGGTGAGGCGGGAGAGATTGCAGAAAAATTTGTAAGACTGGTAGGAACAGGGGATAAGAAAGACCACCTACAGAAATAAAGCTTAAATTAAAAACTTAATTTGTGTGCACCCATGTTCACCATGGATGTGCTTAGGGAGGTTTTAATGAAAAATGTTGATGTGATAGGCATATCAGAAACTGAGTGCAGTATTGTACTGAGCACTGTAATAGCAGGCTTGTGACAGAATCTTTCTCTATGGGGAGAATCATTAGAGGACATGTCATTAATACAGCAAAAGAATTGGCTTTAGACAAAATCAACAACATGGACAGTGCCATGATTTGATGGTATACACCTGATACTTTAAATAAATTTGAATCTAAAATCACTGAAGTCTTAATTTGGGTGCATAACCAATCACATAACTACTCCTTTCCAAGGAACTGGAAATATGCCAGTATTTTAAAATTTTTGAAGGAGGCACAGGCAGGTACACCAGATGTCTGTATTTTGTAAATTGAATTAATAAATAAATAGGCATGAATTACAGAAGAGTAGGTATGGCTTTGTATGTGGCTTTGCATTTTTTTATTCTCCTTTGGAAGTGTGCTTTGTTTTGCAGATCTGCTGAAGTTCTCTGAAGGACTTTATAATATGGCCATGAATGAGTTGGTTGATGTACTTAGAGGCTTTTGATATGCCTCTTATTAAAGACTCCATGAGAATCAACGTGCTGTGAGACAAGGGAAGATTTCTCATGGTGTAATAACTAATAGAAAGCAAAGAGTGGGAGTTAATCTTCGGGTTTTGTAATATGTTCATAGAATTGTTGTTATCCAGTTGAATTTCACAGGGATCTTGTAAGGCACATGCTTTTCAGCATACTTATAAATCTGCTGAAAGAAAAGAAAACTGTCAGTAAAGAGTTGCAGAAGGATCTCTCCATTTTAAAAGACTGGGCAGTGAAAATAAGACTTGAGATTTTGTGTTGGCGGATGCAAATAACACAAATGATTCTAACTTCATATACACATTGAGTTCTACTTAGGAACTTCTAACCAATAATTCCTACTTAGGGAAGTGATCTTGGAGCGATACTGATTATTCTAGAGAAAGTCAGCTCCTAATATTGCTGTCTTGAAAAATAATGAGCTATTTAGACACGAAAGAAGACACCACTAATGTGATTTGGCTATGTACAACCGTGATTTGACCATGTCTTGAACCTGGTGTGCAGTCTCCTTTTGTCTTCTTTCCATTAGCCAAACGTGATGTAACTTAACTGCCATAAGATGTGTGTTCCTTACAAGGACGAATTAAATAGAGTAGAACTTGTCAGTCTGGAAGGGATATGTTTGAAGGACACTTAAGTTCTGTAAAAGTACAAGTGCCACAGAGGAAGTTGTTGGAGATGCAATGGATATTTATTTACTTAACAAAAAACCTAGGAGGCGTCTAATATTTATGTACAATTTGTGAAGTTTTGAAAATTGACCAGACAAATTAAAGGAGGAAAAACTCACCAAGGACAATAAAACCATGACAAATGTGGTTCACAGATCCCTTGAGCCGAAGGTTCTTGGAAGCTAGGAGATGAGTATCAAAGGAGCAGAGGTGGTTGCCCTGTTCCTTGGTTGACATCTGACACTGGGTGGTGTCATTGCAAAGATGTTGGCTAGCTAGATATTTGCCTGACCCACTGTAGCCTTTCTAATGTAATGTGGGGAAAAAGTGGCTCCTTCACCAGTTGTTTGTCCCTGTAATATATGCACCGTGTCACTCACTGGGCTCTGAGTAACTAGAAAGTTCAATAGTGATTTTGTATCTATTTGATTTTATTTTTATTACTTTCATTAAAGCTGTTTTAGTTTTCCAGTCTGTAAGTCTCTCTCCCTTATATATTTTCTCTTCCCCTTTGGAAGGGAGAGGGGTTAATAGAGAGCATTTGTCATTTGTCTAGTGACCAACCCAGGCCTAACCCTGCCAAAATGTCATGATCTTTGGAAGGTATTTCTATTTGATCTCTTCAGTTTGTGGATTGCTTTAAGGTAGTGAGGCATCTTTGCAATCAACTTCACCCATGCTCATAATGTACAACTGGGAAAAATGTTTGTCTGTGTGGTGTGGGAGGAATGTACCGTAGTAACTGGATGTGTGCCTCTCAAAAAATAATTTTTATTACGTAAGAAACCAAAAGAGTTCAAAATGCAGATTAAGACAACTACAGTGTTGCTGTCTTCTAGTTTATTTTCCAGTTGGTGTAAGATCAGAAGGTAAATGCTTCTACACAGGCAGCCTTACTCCACATGCTGAGATCATGGAGTCACAGAGTGGCTGAGGCTGGAAGAGACCTCTTGGGATCATCCAGTCCAACCCTGTGGTTAAGCAGGACCAGCTGGAGCAGATTGCCTACAACCATGTCAAGTGGAGTTTTGAGTATCTCCATGGATGGATACTCCACAACCTCTCTGGACAACCTGTGCCAGTGCTTGACCACCCTCACAGTAAAAAGCATTTTCTTATGCTCAGATTGAATTTCCCGTTCTTTAAATTTGTAGTCACAAGGCTCTGCGCTGTTTAAAAGAGACATGGTGTACATCAGCCTGGTCTTGGAGAAGTGGAAGGCTGAAGCAGTGCAAGGTGTCCAGCTGGGGTATGAGGAACGTCACGGGAGTCATCAGTGGCAGAAGTCTGGAAGTGCTGCTGTTCATGCTGTGGCTGGTACCAGTTTTAATTCATGCTAACTCAGTATCCAGCAGGGCTAGTTTTAATTCCAGAGGGAGCTTGTTGATTGATTTTTACAATAAAATACCTGAGCATTTTCATGTGGCAAAGCCATGTTCAATGAGAATTATCTGTCCAGCACAGTGTGTGTGGAGCTTTAGTGTCTGGGGCCTGCAGTTCTGGGCTTGTCTCACAAAAGATCTGTGCTTCCTGCTGCCAGTTAGAGTGGGAATATCTGGATGGATTTTTATTTTTTTTTTATTTGAGACATCTCACTTTTTTTTTTTTCCTTTCCATTTTCTTAGCTTTCTTTTGAAGGCAGCTGGGCATCCCTGTTGTCTCTAACAGGTAGTGAAATCTCTTACCATTTGCCTCTAAATAAGGTTCTGTTTTCTTCTGGACTGTCAAAGTAAGTGGCTGTTAGAGAGAAGTGATGAATTAAACACTACCTTCAGGTGACTTAAGTGCTATTTGTATTTTCACGGTACTTACAGTAAAAGAAGAAAACTGCATCACTACAATTGTGAAGTTCCACACTTGCCAGGTTTTCTTTATGTGTGTCTTACAGTAAAATGGTGTATGAAAGATTTTGGTGATGATGGGGGTGTGACATTGTTATGAAGACAGAAAATTTGTGCAGCATTGCATACTAAATGGCAGTGACATCAGGTAGAACTGACACAAGTAACCGAAGGCAGAAATGTTGTATTTCTTTCCCTTCCCATTTGTAAAGTGCTCATACCTTACATATTTTTCTATCTATGTGAACTCTTAAGTATAGATTTTCCACATGTTGTTGAAAGCTCTTTTTTTCCTTTTTCCCAGGAAAATGGGTCATGCCAGAGACTTAAAAAACTTATGGAAATTAACTCTTGCTCATTTTTATGACTCCTTTATAGGAAAAGCGGAGCTTTAGCTGTTCTCTGTTGTATAAGGAAGGGGTTTCTGGTTGCTTTTTTTGTTTGTGCTTGTTTGTTTGTTTTTGTTTTTTGTTTGTTTGTGTTGCAAAAGGACTATGTAACCTTTTTCTAATCCGTAACCTTGCCTTTTTCTTTGTTTTACTAGTTGTTGGACAGCCTGTGAAGAGTAAGCATCCAAAAGAACCTGGAGAAAACAAAATTAAGCCTGTGAACAAAAAAATAAAACCCAAACCCCCCAAAATGAAGGAGAGAGAGTCTGCTGACTCCTCTTTGAAGTCCCAGTCCATACTGATGCAGGTGATGGATAAAGGTCGTTTCCAGAAACTAGCTCCCACTTTAAGCCTGTCTGCAGGACAGAGCATAGAGCTTCGATGTAAGGGTAGTAATGTTACTTGGAACTATCCTTCATACTTAGACACTTTTAAAGACTCCAGACTCAGGTAAGCGTTTTTTTTTTTTTTTTAGAAATAAAAATCCTGAACCTTTTTTTTCCTATGACTTTCAATGCCATTGGGTGTTTTTGTTTGTTTGCTTACCTTTTAAGAGTCAAGATGTTCCACTGGGTGGCTTCTCATGGCAACAAAAAAAGGATGGGCATCTTTGAGTCATCACCAGTTACAGCCCTGTGGTTTACAGTGTGTCTTGTAGCATGTGAACTGGATTTCCTTCAGATGAATATAAAAGAGATGTGGTCCAGCAGGACACCAGTGTGCTCCAGCCACTAACAGGGACCCGAATTAGAGCAGGTCCAAAGTAAAACTCAAAATGTTTGGATGTCAGGGACTCACTGCCAGCTCTATTGCGCTACAGAGACCTGCTCCTGGTGTGCTATACTGGTTGCTAAAGTAGCTACCACCTGAGGCACTTCAGATTTATTTCCTGAAGAGGCTCAAACCTGCATCTCTCAACTAGCAAAAACAATACACCAACTGCCATGCTAAGGAGCACATAAGAGTAGCGTTTACTTTTTCAGTCAAAGTTACCTTTGTGTGCAAAAAGGAGTTGCAAGGTTTGTGGTGTGGCAGAATTTAATGCTGAAGATAGTCACCTTGGGTTTAGGAAGGCTTTTTTCTTTCATCTAGTGACATCTTAGTGGAAACTGCATAAATAGTTGTTAGAGCAGGAAGAGGAACTGAGGACTCTCCTTTCTCTGTCCCACCAGGTGAGTGTCCTGTTGCTCTGAAACATCTCCAAAACCCCATACATTTGTTTGCCATCCCAGTTTTTGAGGATGGTATTCATAGCTATACTCATAGGTATTCTTAAGCTCCTTTATATGACTTTAAATGCAGTAATTTAGTTCTGTGTTTCAAAGAGGAGGGTCATATAAAGGAGCTTAAGAATACCTTCCATGAGCACTTTTGTTTTTTTTTTTCCACGAGTAGCATTTGTTTTTACAGGCTGTTTCGTGGAGATTTGTGTGCCTGAAAGACAAGTAGTGAGGAGACTGTGAATGATGCCCCAAGAAAGAGCTAAGGGAATAAGGAGCTTTTCTTGGATTATTAGGTGAGAGAGACACAAAGGTATGAGCAAAAGTATCAACTGCTACTGTCCTTTTGTTCCTAAATTAAGTACAAGTGTGTATGCTCTCTGTAAATGACTGAGGTCTTCTGAATCTCTGTGATCCATTTCACTTATTTACAGCTATGATGCTACCTTAAAATCACTCCCAGTTAATTAACTTCTCTGATATATTCTTCTACTTTCCACAATCTTTTCAAAGAGTGTTGAAGGTTAGCAGTTACTGTGATCTCTAGCATATCCTGAAATTCGTGAGCCAGTTCTTCTCTATTTATTTGATTGTCCCCTAAAGGCTGAGGAGTTCAAGATCTACACTGGCTGAATAAATCTCTGTGGCCAGTGCCAGGCTTCTGTCATAGTGAGTCACAACATCGAGCCTATTTCTGCTGAGGGCTTATTGCACTGATATCCCTCAAAAGCTCTTGTGGCTGATTTAAACTACATTTACATTTTCAGGGAACTACTGAGAGGCCAGTGGAGGGCTACAAAGATGATTAGGGGACTGAAGCCATGTCTCTTGCGAGGAAAGGCTGAAAGATCTGATCTGTTTATCCTGGAGAGGAGGAGAATGAAAGGGGATTTTATCATTGCTTATAAATATCTAAAGGGTGGGTGTCAAGAAGATGGGGCCAGTCTTTTCAGTGGTGCTCAGTGATAAGACAAGGGACAGTGGACACAAACTAGAACACAGGAAGGTCCACCTGAACATCAGGGAAAACTTCTTTACTGGGAGGGTAAAGGAGCATAGGAACAGGCTGCCCAGAATGTTTGTGGAGTCCTCCTTCTCTGGAGACCTTCAAAACCTGCCTGGACATGTTGCTGTGCAACCTGATCTAGGCAAATCTTGTTTAGTAGGGGGGCTGGACTAGATGATCCCCAGAGGTCACTTCCAGCCCCTACCATTCTGTGATTTTTTACAAGAAATAATGTTCTATCTGGATTTATTCCAGTAGGTGGCGTTTATCAGCTGCAAAACAAACCTGGCCTTCCTGCAAGCCAAAGCTACCTGTGCAAACTAATATCATAGAATGGTTTGGATTGGAAGAGACATTGAAGATCATCTAGTTCCAACCCCCTTGCCATAGGCAGAGACACCTCCCACTAGACCAGGTTGCCCAAAGCCCCATCCAGCTGTGCCAGTGCCTCACTACCATCACAGTTAAGAACTTCTTCCTTCTATCTAACCTAAATCTGCCCTCTTTCAGTTTAAAACCGTTACCCCTAGTCCTATCACTACACTCCCTGAGGAAGAGTCCTTCTACATCTTTCCTCTAGACCCCCTTTAAACACTGTAAGGCCACATATGTCAACAAGGAGCCTCTGTGTGTGTGGTGCTGGTTGTTTTCAAGTGTTATGCTTTGTGCAGGTAGGTTGCTTGCACGATTTGTGCTGTAGACGTCCAGGTCATGTCAACTGGGTATTAGCATCTGGCATTGAAGAGGGCAAGGCAGGTATTCACAGGTTTTGGAGAGGAATCTGAGTAGTTTTTCATTATTTACTTGGCTGTCTATTTTTGTCTTGCAAAATTAAGTACTTTTCTAGTGATGCACACAGGACAAAATAGAAGAATTTAAGGTAGTTTGGGGAAAAAAAGATGCACAATTCCTAATTGTGTTTTTTGGCACTTTGTAGTGTTGAAGTAGTCTGAGATTCAGCTGCCTCAGCAATTTACCCTCTTCTCCTACAAGTTCACAGTATGTGTAATAGTTTAACCGTATAACAAAAGTTAATAATGTCAAACAAAATAAATGCTATTAGACGTTTTGGCTGGGTGGATATAACTTACCTAAGTATATATTTTATTTTAGCAGTATGTTAGGCTTATATTTAAGGGTCTGTATTGAAATATGGTGATCTTTGCTTTAGAAAAAATATTCTGGAAGAAGTTACTGGAGCAGTAGGCTGAGTTACTGAATTAACAATTTTAAATGTTAAGCAGAAGATCCTGTAATAAACTAGAGAAATTGAAAACATAGGTTACTAGCATACTTCAGAGTCACAGAATAGCAATAATTTATGGGGACATTGGCCACAGAATCTTGTGCAGCTGTTTTTTCATCACATTTTAGCATGACTTTAGTAATTGCCTCAAGATCTTTGCTGTAATGCTAATAGATGCATATGAAACAGTCTGCTTTATGGAATGTGAAATAGGAAATTTATATTCTATGAGTTTAGAAAACTTTGATTGAATTTGACTGGAAATATAAAAAAGGTAGTAGTAAATGTTATTTAGTTAGCTCAGTTGATTGTGTTTGTAAGTCAACTGGCAGCAGAAAAGGTTGTTAACAACGGTATCACCTTTCAAGAGGAGCTTAGATCTTCCTTATAGCATACAAAAGACCATGCACCAAACTCCAACTACATAGGCAAATTTTAAAATTTTACAAATATATTGCACTAATTTTAAAACAAAATGCTGACTATCGGGCAAGGGAAGGGGGACAGAAAATTTATTAGCAACTAATCTACAGCCAAAATTGTTTAATTATCTAGATAGAGATATGTCCAGTATCTTCTAACATTTTTCTGAGTGTGTAAAGACCAAGTAGAAGGTGATTCCATTATTGCCAATTAGTGAGGTGTGGAGTGAAACCCAGGGTCATTAACTGGCCTAGGCTTTTTTACCTTGGATTTCCATGCTGGTCTTGCTGGAGTTGGGGCACTGGTGCAAACCACAGTTGGCAGCAACAGCAAGAGGGAAGTGCTTGGTGTATGAGGAGGTAAAGGAGAGTGAAGGAGGAGGGGGTTACTGATCCTGGAGGACAGCTGAGGAGGAAGGGCAGCAGAGGTGAGGTCCTTCCAGTTGCTGCAGACTAACAACTATCATTCTTGTTCATTTGTATGTCCCTACAGCAAGAGATGCTCAGGCATCCAGTTAATATAGGAGTAGGATGTAATAGGCGAATGTACAAATCCAACTGGTCTGCTGGGAATTTTAACAATAAGCTAAGTGTTTTACATCTCCTGCAAATTGCTAATGTCCTCTAACTCTAGCTGCCACAAGAGAATCATAGAACGGAGCCATTTAGGTTGGAAAAGACCTTTAAGATTGAGTCCAACCGTTAACCCAGCACAGCCAAGACCACTGAACCATGCCACTAAGCACCATATCTGTGCATCTTTTAAATACCTCCAGGGCTGGTGACTCAGCCACTTCCCTGGTCAGCCTGTTCCAGTGCTTGACAACCCTTTTGGTGAAAATGTCCAATCTAAACCTCCCCTAGTGCAACTAGAGGCCATTTCCTCTTGTCCAGTCACTTAGTTGAGGGAAGAGATCAACCCCCACCTTGCTGCAACCTCCTTTCAGGTAGTTGTAGAGAGCAGTAAGGTCTCCCCTGAGTTTTCTTTTCTCCAGACTAAATAAAGAAGATACTTTAAGGACCCTGGCATCTAACAATTGCAAGTACTGGAGGCAGAAGAGACCTTAAGGTTCAGGGTGGTGAGGACATTTGTAGCTCAGTTGGTTGGAGGGTTTGTTAACAGCAAAGTCCAAGGCAGGAGCTGATGTTGAAGATGCTCTGTAGTTCTGGGAGAAGAAGGTGGGGGTTTTTTAGCAGCTAGTTAAATGTAGCATCGATGTAATGTATTTCCTATGGGTGCTTGCAGAAAGAAGTAGAGATAAAAGCCAGATGTTTTGTCTCTGTGCTGTGCTTATCACATTTTAATTCACCCATGTGGTAAGGAGAATACAGCAGCCTGGAGGACAATACGGATTTTCTAACAAGGGATTATAGTTAGAAAAGCCATTTCTCTGGTATTAGTTGCTATGCTTTCTTTGAATTTGTCTTTGTAGGTATATTTTATGACCTGGTTAATAAAATATTTTTGCTTGCTGCACTAGAGAATCTCAGTTTCCAATAGGTCTGTAGCTGTTAACATATGCTAAAATTATCATATAGGGGGAGGGAAAGGCCCAGAGTAAAAGGAGGAGGAGAAGGAGGACTCTTTGGCTGTTTCTTGTTGAGCCAGCAAAGAAATCCTCTCTTTGCACTACCCTAACTGGAGTAAATAACAGTACACACTGAAATGATTTGCTTAGCTTTAGAAACCATAGCATGCAGTGCAAGTCTGAGGAGAACGCTAAAATCCTGCAAACTTGGCTCCTGAGTTAAGGGGACACACCAGCTTGCTTCAGGACCAGCTCATATCCGTAATGTTCTCTTGCCTTGTGCAGCATAAATGCACCCTGCAGATAACTTTTTGTCTAAAAACATTTTGCTATGAAGTGTAAGAAAGGGAAAATGTGCTTGCCCTTATTTCTGTTTCATCCCTCTCAGTTTTTGATCCTTCTCAAACACTGTAGATCCATTTTCTGGGTGAGCCAGAATTGGGAGGCGGTGTGCGGGGCAAAACTCGACTGTTCTCAGTGCATGCAGGCTTCTGCTGGCCTAGTGGGATGTTGGTTGTGTTCATGTGTATAACAGGAGCACATTTTGTTCCATGTGCTCTGAAGTCTGAAAGCTAGGGATTTTTTTTTTCATGTGTTACAGTAAGATGTTATGTTCCTCTCCTAGTGAACCTGTATTTGAGATAAGCTCTTGTCAGCATGAGTGCAGCTGCTTGAGAGGAGTTTGCTAAATGCTCTTTGAGTGATGGCATGTGCAGTGTCTTTTTATATCTTTTGCTTTTAGCTTCCAAACTCGGCGTAGTTTTTCTGGCAAAGATCTTTTTGAACTTTAACTAAAGCTTAATAAGATGAATGTATGGAATCAGACTTTGGAGTAGTTTTCTAGTTTCTTTAAACAGTCTTGAAATGTTTGTATACACAACATTTTTACTTTGTGATATGTAGACCACAGCAAAGTTTTGGCTTTTGAGTCAGATTTCCCAGCATCTGAAATACTAATGAAATAAAGGTTATTCTGGAAATACCGGTCAGCTGCAGGATTTACCATTTATAATTTACTTTATATGGCCTGTTTTGTCTGCTTAATATGGTCATGTCACAAGTCTCAACACTTCTATTCTCAGTTGCCAGGTTTTGTTAGCGTGTATTTGTGGATGACTACCTTGCTAGGCTATTTCCATTGATTACTGGATAGCTTGTTCTCCGTTAAGTAGAACACACTGTACAATAATTAATTAACTGTGACCTTATTTTTCTGTCTGCTGGGATTTCAGGCTGTATAGTTCAGTGTCTACATTAATGGTTGGAGGCAAAAATGACCTGGCATAATGGTTTCTCTGTAATGTTGACATTTAGTACTGGATACTTGCAAAACATTTTATGCTGATGTGGTCATGTAGCCTATGAAATGTCAGCTGTGAAGCTAAACAGTAATAATAATAATAATACAGACTAGGACGTGTTTTGGATTTCTCCTTTCTTCCTTTTGGGTATGATACATTTTTTGCATGAATAGGAATCTCTCAAAACTTGTGCAAAAAAAAAGATAATTTATCGTGTAAGACAGTGTATATATGAAAAATGAAAATGCTGCTACTCCAAGAAGTGGAATCAGATGAAGTTGTGTAGGACAAGCACGTTAGTGGGTAGGAAACATGGTTTTCCTGTTTCTTTAGGCAGGCCTTAAAAGTGTCCCGTGGTGGCTGAGTGTACCAATGGTGTCCCAGAGCTTTAATGGAAAAGGCAATTCTCAGCCACCCTGCTTGGATTTTGTATTTAGTGTGGTTTTAATTTCTAAGCTACTGGCCTTGGCTGGAGGCCAAATGTTGGGTTGCAGGAACCGTTGCTTATGATTGCTGGTAGCAGTGCAGACTGCCAGCAGAATACCTGGGGACCCAGAAATTTTGGTAAGTGCGTCTAGCTGGAAGTAGTGGCCTCTCTTGTTTAAGCAGCAGTTCTGCAAACCAGAGCATTTAGAGCATGCAGGACAGTCAGGCAGGTCTATAGCACCACTGTTACACAGTGACAGGGTATTGTAGATAATTTCTTCAAGGCATACTGATTCCAGAAATAAACAATTCAGTCAGGCATCTGCCTTACAGAGTAACTGCCACATTAATAAGAAGAAATAAGAGGATAATAAATATTCAGGGAACCTGCAATTGAATAAGAGTATGGGAGCAGTTCAGACTTCATACAAGCTGTGTATTTGTCTAGACCCCGTTTAAACACTGAAAATAAGTTTGCTATCAAATGCCTAAAACTGGAAAAAATCTCTGACTTGGTTAGAATAAAAATGATCTTCATAGAATCATAGAATGTTTTAGGCTGGAAGGGACCTCTAGAGGTCATCTTATCCAACCTCCCTACACAAGCAGGGACATCTCTACCTAGGTCAGGCTGCTCAGAGCCCCATCAAGCCTGACCTTGAATGACTCCAGGGATGGGGCCTCCACCACCTCCCTGGGCAGCCCATTCCAGTGATCTATCACCCTCATGTTAAAGAACGTTTTTCTAATATCCAGTCTAAATCTATCCTTTCCTAGCTTAAAACCATTACTCCTGGTCCTATCGTTATAAACCCTTTTGAATAGACCTTCCCCTGCCTTTACGTGGGCCCCCTTCAGATACTGAAAGGTCACTACAAGGTCCCCCCGGAGCCTTCTCTTCTCCAGGCTGAACAGCCCCAACTCTCTCAGTCTGTCTTCATACGAGAGATGCTCCATTCCCCATATCATTTTGGCAGCCCTCCTCTGGACACGCTCCAGTATGTCCACATCCTTCTTGTGCTGGGGG
>VYZX01006976.1:130456-149244 GCA_013401335.1 Brachypteracias leptosomus
TAAAACCACATCCCCTCGGGTAGGGCTGTCTATTACTTGCTTTAAAAAGTTGTCATCCAGGCACTCTAGGAATCTCCTGGATTGCCTACAGCTTGCCGTGCTATTTTTTCAGCAAATGTCAGGGTGGTTGAAGTCCCCCAGCAGGATGAGAGCCTGCGAGTGTGGTGTCTCCTGGAGCTGGAGCATGAAGGCTTCATCGATGGCCTCCCCTTGATCAGGTGGCCTGTAGTAAACACCAACCACAAGACTCCCTTTGTTGTCGTGATCCCTAATTCTCGCCCATGGGCTCTCAGCCCTCTCGTGGCTGTTCTTCAGAGACAACTCTTCACACTTTATCCATTCCTTAACATAGAGGGCAACACCTCCACCCCTTCTTCCACACCTGTCCCTTCTAAATAGCCTGTAGCCATTGATAGCCACACTCCAGTCATAGGATTCATCCTACCGGGTTTCAGTAACTCCATGTCTTGCAAAGAAAAGCGGGAAACCTTTGTGTTCTGGATGTGCTACCATGTAAAGGTGGGTGGTTGGAAATAACAAAGGGTGAGAGCAGCAGTGGAGTGCATTAGTACTGCCACATGGCCATCCTGGCAGGGCTCCCTGAGAGCTGCTGCTGTTGGACCATTGCTTTTGCAATCCATCAAAAGGCCACCCAGCAGACTGCTGGCTATAACACCATCTGTCTGCAAGAAAGAGACAGGAAATCAAACCTTAAAATAATAATAAAAAAAGAACAAGATGAGCTTGTAGCTGCTAAATTTCACAGATAGGACCTTTGACCCTTAGAAACACTGTTAGTATCCACATATATCTATGTATTTGTAAATATTTGCACATTTACAAAAGTTAATCCACTGGGAGATGTATCAGGGAAATTCAGAAGGGGAAAAAAGCAAATCAAGTCTGAAATAATTACACAGGCTGAATTTTGTGTAGTGAAGTGATGACACTGCCAGTACACCTCCAGCAGTTCCCAGGGTCATGCTCTGAAGTAGCTGAGAGGTGGTGAGGAAACTCTAGCGAAAGGATGCCAGCGAGGTGGCTTAGGGCAGAGGAGTAGGCAATGCAAAGTGACTTACTTGCAGAATAAATCCAAGCTGAGATAGAAGCTCTTTATCGTGGTGTTTGCAGGTGGAAACTTGGACCAGTATATTAAAGATGGGAAAACATTCACACTGAAAGCAGGCATCAGTCATCAAACAAACCCTAACTAAAGTACTACTTACTACTGAATTATCTTTATTATCTACTCTTGAAGCAGTGCTACAGTTCATGGTATCAAAAAAGGATCAAGATGCATGCAGGTTGACTTGGAACATGAAAATACATGATATACTTGGGCAAACTGAAACAAAATGTAGATGAACATATTGTCTACAGCAGTCACAACCCAGTTTCAAAATGAGGACTGAAAGAAATCCGAGAATGAGCTGCAGAAGACAATAGCTTGCAAGTGCTCATGTGTAGTTGAAATCAATAAAATTACTCATGTGAGCAGGTCATTGCTGGAGCAAAAGGGGATGTTACAACATCGCTCTGACAGCGAAAGGTGGGTCAGTTGCAGAGTATGAATAAAAAAATCAGAAGTAGAAGTGAGCTGACAGAAATGTATGAAGAGATACATCTGTGTTTGTGCCTTTTGTTTTTTTTCTCCCCAGTATAAAGCAGCTTGACAGGTATGGTCAGCTGATCCTGGCAAACTCCACTGCAGCAGACACGGGTGAATACAGCTGCTGGCTTCAGCTCTGCAATGGGAACAACTGCAGGAAGGATGAGACTAAAACAGGTTCAACCTACATCTTTTTCGCAGGTAATTAACTCACTGGGGGATTGCTAATGAAATTATATTTGCTAGGAAGACAGGAATAAAGCTACATCAGCAGTTTCACTGTCAAGATTTTTCTTCTACAATTTTAATCATTTTTAGTGGATGTTAAGGAAGAAGTGCTGGCAAGCAGAAAATTACTTGGTTAGTGTGATTTGTGAGTCCATTTTCCCAATGGATTTTGCTAAATGTGTACCCAGAATAATGCATAATGCAATGGAAAGCAGATACCTTTGAAAATACTAACTCATGTTCTGAGTACCTTTACAAAATGAATTAAAATATTTAATTTTTGAAAATGTGCCTGGATAAAGGAAAATAAATCTGTGCAGAAAATTCATTTTGGTGTGACATTGAGATGACTACGTGGACTGTTCCCCCCCGCCTCTCCCACACCCATTCCAGTTACCTGCATTGACTTAAAAATCTTGACTTTAATGGTCTTTGTAAGGCAAAAATTTCTCTCAGGAGTTTATATAGCATGTTGAGAGGTAAAACACTCTTAAGTACACATGTTGTCCCACAGAGCTTGAGGTTAACTAACCTCCCTAACCCTAACACCGCACGGACAGAGTTGTGGTAGGTAACTGTGCAGAGTTCACTGCTGTTTACTGGTGTAACAGAGCTGCAATCAAATAGTTAATTTGTTCTTCTTATGGAAAACATTCCGAATAGTAAAACAGCCTTCACTGTCCGATTGTAGCTGAAGCATTCTTGGCTAGCAGGTATTTCAGCACAAAATGCTAGGACAGGATTGTTTGTGGTATGTTTTGGAGCTAAATTGGACCATGAGACTCTGCAGAAGCCATTTATCAGAAGCGCTTAATGTTCTGAGGAGACATTCCTTTGGAAAGGCTGGAATAAACTTTTCAATGAAGTTATTGTGTAAATGCTCACACTAGAAAGAGGAATTTCAGCATTATGTTTCTAAGAAGTGTGCCAAATATAGAAACACTCATTAACTCTCATTCTAAGAACAATAAATATTTCAGCAACTTAGAGCAGTAAATCAGTTTCTCTAAAATCATATGTATAAAACTGAATATCTCTTTCTAGTGGTGCTTATCTTACAAGTGGTGGTGGGTTTTTTGTGTGTGTTACCCTTTAAAAGTGGGCGAGTGAACAGAATTAGATCCAGATGAGTATTTGGAAACTTATTAAAAAAGTAGTTCTGAAGATTTTTTTAAGATTAAAAAAAAAATGATTACAGTGAAGAATACTTTGTTTTTATTTTTTATTTAATGCTTTTAATGCAATCTGTATAAATACATACTCACAGGTTAGAAAAGGCAGTTTTTTTCTTTTGTGTGTGCATATTTAAAGAAAAAGCTTTG
Source organism: Brachypteracias leptosomus (assembly GCA_013401335.1). Lineage (NCBI taxonomy): Eukaryota > Metazoa > Chordata > Aves > Coraciiformes > Brachypteraciidae > Brachypteracias > Brachypteracias leptosomus. The sequence continues at coordinate 133,616 of VYZX01006976.1, forward strand.
GGTTAATTTTTAATGTTGCTTATAGCTATTTTCTCTCATCACATGTACTTTATCTTTTCTGTTAAACCAAGATGTAATTATTATTCTAACTATATCATCTCTTCTGCACAGATAAAGAGGACCTTTTTGTACCTACTCCCAGTTATTTTGAGATTGTCTACCTGAACCCAGATAAACCTGCAGTCATCCCATGCCGTGTTACTACTCCTTCAGCAAAAGTAACTCTACACAGGGAATTTCCAGCAGAAGAAATTGAAACAGATGGAACTGATATAATTTATGATGTGAAGAAGGGTTTTATCTACCAGCACCCTACTTCTGATCATAAAGGTATTGTCTACTGCAAAGCAGAGTCACAGGGAGCACCTCAGATTTCCATCAAGTATCACCTGCTCTATGTAGAAGGTAAGGTGGAGTTTTCTGTATGCTTACACTGACACTTGTTTATTCTTCTGACATTGACTGGAAATCAATTTTTTAAAAAAAGTAAAATAAGGAATGTAATCAGAGTTTAAAAATCTAGATCAAAAGCATATGTGACTAAACTTTGTTGGTTTATATTCCAGCAGTTTCCCTGTGTTAGAGGGGAAGTTGCAGGTGTACATGGCTTACCTGGTGTGTTAAGCAAACTGAGGCAAAAATTTACTTTAATATTTTATCAGTGTATTTAACTTTAGGGACTAATTTTCTCCCTCCAAACATTGTCTTATCAGTTCCCAAGGGGCCACCCTCAACCACAATTACGGTGTCATCCAATAGAGCAAAAGTCGGTGACAGCATTCATGTGACCTGTACAGTCCTTGGGGAGCCAGATGTAGGTGTGAACTTCAGGTGGCAGTACCCATGGCAAGAGGTAAGAGATGTTCGCTTTGGCTGAAACGGTTTGTTTGCCATAAAGGCAATGCTGTGAATGCCAGTCAGTGTCTACATTTGGAGTAAAGATTCTTTCATATTCTGATGTCTGCCTCTTGCTAGCTCAGGCATGCTGGCAGGAGGAGGCAGCACGTCCCTTTTGAACTTCAGCCCATCTCCCCCTGAAAGCCTGGAAGTAGCACAGGAATGAAGCTGGAGAGCTCTATCTCTGTTAGCAAAAATCAAGCTCAGCAAAGCTCACTCCTCCCTCAGGTTTCCATTCCAGAAGCACTTGGCCTCTGGCAGCATTTATAAAGAAAAGCCTCAGACAGGGTCAAAGCCAGCCAGTGTCAGGAAGCTATTCTAGGGCAAGCCACAAAGCCTCACTGATGCCTGTGCATTTGATATCCCTTCAATCTCTTTGGCTTAGGCACATGAATCATCGCAGCACAGAATCTTTAATTTTAATTGTTGCCCACGTCCAGAAGCACAGAAATCTGCCTCTGCCCAGCCACATCTGAAAGAATCCCCTGGAAACATTCAGTGAATCTTAAAACTTCGTTGGTTGGTCCTTTTCTTGCAAAAATTAAGGTGTATATGACTAGCATCAGTCATGGCCCCCTCTCTTCTCCCTCTACTTATTCTGACCAGCTACAGCAGGGACTTGTTTCTTAACCAGCCCCATCTCTACTGCTGTTTATCCTAAGCAGCCTAGGAGCTGGAAGGACTGCTAGAAGATGGAACTCTTCACCAGAGGAAAGGGATCCTCTAGGACATGAGGGTTTGCATTGTGTTCCATTTGCCAGCCCTCCTAATGCTGGGTTGTCAAAGGATGATGCAGAGCTTGCTAATAAGGCACTTGTATCAGCATTAGTCTCTGTGAGCCAACATGGAATTAAGTAATTTAACAGCAGAGGTAATTGCTTAAGTGAGTGATTGGAGTTCAGTGCTTACCAGGATTGAGAAAATTCAAATATAAAGCCCCAGAAGTTTGCTCTATCCATTATTACAAAGACTGTAGCACTCTGCTGCCGTGGGAAGGTGTGTACCTTTTCAAGGGGAAAAGTAGTGAGAGTGCAAGAGAGCACAAAAGGGATTTGAACTGCTGCTGAGGGCATTGGGCATGTAGAACCAGGTTTCTAGTCCTTGCTTGGGTGTTAATTTGTTCTTTCACTCTTTCCCCTGGCCTTCAGTTTTTCTCTGCTGCTTGTCATAAGTTTTCCTGCTGAGACTATTGAAGTCTGAGAGTTCGTGAGCAGTTACCAACTTCCCTTCCCTGCACTGTCCTGGCTGTTAAACGAGGTCAGCCTCAGCTCCATTAGGTAAGGGGCTTAGAACTGAGAACATGAATTAGGTGAAGATCTGAAGAGTAACTATGGGATGGAGCATGGGAAGAATTTGGCAGAGTTCCTGTTTCTGGTGTCCATTTGAAGTTAGGAAGGAAAGGGGCAGATGGCTAAATGAGCAGAGGAACTTGCAGCAGTGAGTGAAGTAAACAGTAAGATGCCAGGGAAAACTGAAGCATATCCATGTTCAGGGAGCTGCAGAGCAACAGTGGGGTTTGAGTTACATGCCCAATGTCTTCCTCTGAGTTTAGCTCTTAGCAGGACTTTGAGTGAGATGCATCAAGAAATGGCAGTGTCTCTGTCCTTCAAGGTGGGGCTTTAACTCTGACAGTCTTGTAATGATTCAGTCTCTTGGGAGGGGTAGAGAAGAAATACCCCTGCTGATCACCTTAGTGTTGCTGATTGATAGGTTTTCAGGGTGTTTTTGTGTGTGTGTGGTTTTTGGGGTGTTTTGTTTGTTTGTTTTGGGTTTTTTAGCTTCCCTTGATATCTGTTTATTGGACTGTAGTGACTGGCTATATAAACCCCAATTTTATGTCTTTTGTAACTAATTGTTCTTTCTAAGAACAGAAAATTGAAGGAATTAAATTGTAGACTCAGCGTGGCCTTCCAAGCCTCTGTATCTTATTAGTGTCCACCCCTTGCTACTTTCACATCTTTCACAGCTGAGTGGCTGCCCAAGCCTGGCTGCTGGCTGTTCTTGGCCCAATGCTTTCTGTGGTCTTACTGGAAGCACCGCTGGCATGTGCACCACAGTTACACCTCTCTAGCACTGACTGAATATAAACAGCTGAACAGCACATGCAGATGAAGAAGAGTCTTGCATCTGGGCAAGAACAACCCCAGGTAGCAGTATAGGTTGGAGACTGAGCTGTTGGAGAGNGCTGTGGATACTGGGCTGCAGCGCAGGGCACATGCACTATCAGCAGATCGCTATCAGCACCCGCTGCTGCACCCACCTACGGGGCTGAGAGAGAGAGAGATTTTGGCCTGTGGCCAGGGCAGATGTGCTTATCCACTGGAGTAAACTACCTCAGCTCCAGCTGTGCCCGGGGATAGGGAGGGAAGAGTTGTGCTCAGGTTTCTGCCCCAACAAAATGATGAAGTAAATGTCAGAGTAGAAGTACTCGGTGCTTGTTGGAGAGTTAAGGAAGTATTCATACACTGCAAGGGAAAAATAGGGGGTTAGAGGGAGGTGAGAGAGGACCACTAGTGATGCTGGTCAGATACACCTTTTGTGCAAGAAAAAGGACGACAGAGTTCTGAGATTCATTGGATATTTCCACTCCTTGATGCTGCTAGTCTTTGTTCCTTAACCACCACCCACCTCAGTGACAGCACTGGTGCTGTCACCTGCCACTCGATCCCAGAGCAGAAGCAGCACTTTAATCCCTGCTTGCTCCTAGGTACATTGCATTGGACAGACTCCCATCTCATTTCTCTAGTCACTAACCTCTCACTCTTGCTTTTTTTCACTCGAGTTTTTTTGGTTTGTTTTTTTTCTTTTCACTTGACACTTCTTCACAATTGGGATCTTATTAATGTTTATAAATATGTAAAGGGCGAGTGTCAGGAGGACGGAGCCAGGCTCTTCTTAGTGGCATCCAATGATAGGACAAGGGGCAACAGGTGTAAGCTGGAACATAGGAGGTTCCACCTAAATATGAGAAGAAGCTTCTTCACAGTGAGGATGACAGAGCACTGGAACAGGCTGCCCAGGGAGGTTGTGGAGTCTCCTTCTCTGGAGACGTTTAAAGCCCGCCTGGACGCCTTCCTGTGCAACATGGTCTAGGTGATCCTGCTCTGGCGGGGGGATTGGACTAGATCTTTTGAGGTCCCTTCCAATCCCTAGCATTCTGTGATTCTGTAATTGCATTTGCTCATTCGCCTGCTGTGGATGTGCACTGATGCACACTGATGCACTCCTTAGTATGATTCCCTGAAACTAGCCTCAAAGCTTCAGGCAGTTAGTTTGAGAAAAAGTCTACCAGGAGCCCAACCAGGCACATAGATAACATCTGCCTTACATGGCCTTTACCTTCACTTTCAGTAGGGGCTGAAAAGTTCCACTTTCCATATGTAAGAACTAACTTAGGCTTGAATTAAGCGTGCAGTAGCACTTGATTGTAGGACTTATTTGTATTTTTTGCTTTGACATTACATACGTGTTTTGGAAAACATAATGCGAGTCTTAATGTAGAAGTATTTGTGAATTGTTATTGTTTGCTTATATGTTATCTAATGCAGTATGTCTGAAATGAGAGGAGGAGAAATGAGTTTGTAACACATGCTTTAAAGCTTTTTTTTGTGCTAAAAGAGAACAAGGTAAAGCTTTTTGAGGTGTGCTGAAAGTCTGAAAATAAGCTCCCATGTCAATCCTGACAACTCCCCCAGGATACCCGTTTGATCTAAGTACCCAAGTGCAACCTTAGTAGGTGGCCCATTCAGATACTCCAGGCAGAGCTTTAGCAGCCCGTTGCTAAGCTGAAGATAGACACTACCTGTGCTGGGAGCGCTTGCATTACCCTTATGTGGCACAACTTATCATACTTCAATATTTAATGCAAAACCGTTGCTGCAACTGCCAGACACCAGTTTCTTCACGTAAGGCTGATTCTAGGATACAGTCTCCTGCTATCTGACCTCCTGCTGTATAGGATAGTGTCACTAAATACACTTTGCAGAATCGTGTATTTTCTTACGTGAGTGGGTTGTTCTTTTCTTTCGAACAGTCTGAGAGGCCTGTGATTATCCAAAACTTCTGGAGATTGATAAACAGAGGAGCTGGACATACCACAAGAATCTCAAAGAGTGTTCTTCTTGTTGAGGATTTTGAAACCAGAGATGCTGGAAATTACATTTGTACAGCTCAGAACCCTCAAGGAGAAACAATAGTAGCTACTAAAGTTGAACTGAATTGATCGGAAACGCTTCTGGACAGAGAATGAACTGTATGTTATTTGACATTATAGCCATTTATTTTCTTTATTAATGTTTAAATGAAGTTTATTCTATCACTGGCTGTTTTCATATGTCAAGGCATTCCATATTTACTAGCTTGACAGGCCAAAATAGAGTTCCCTGTGTCCAGCTGACCACTGTCAGTTGTGAATTAAGAACTACTATGAAGCACTAAAGTTTTAAGCCTGAGCATGCACAGGGCTTATTATATTTAGCAGTAGGTGCTCCTGGCCTTTCCTTTGCATATGGTCTTTTTCCTCAAACTCTTTAAGGTTAACAACCCCCTATGTGGTTTGTGCCTTTTTTGTGTATGAGAGAACTGAGAGGATACTTAAATATCCTCAAAAATCTACCAAGCAGCTGCATCTCTTCTGGTGCTATGTAATTTTAGAGTACTGTACATGTTTATAACAACAACAAAAGAAAAAAAAAACCCAACTTGTTACAGAATTAGCTAATAGCAAATGTTTATTTTGCAAGAAAAATTAAATTTATGAACACTATAAAAACATAAATGTGTGTGTGCATGTCTGTGTGTTCATTTCATATATGTACAGAGACATAAACACAAAAAATTCTCACTCCTGGCAAAGATTAATGCTGAATATATATTAAGGTGCTAGAGGGTATCTCCAGGGACTTGTCAGTGGTTGGTTTCCTTATGTTATTGCATTCTTATAACCTTATAATATATAGCTTTGGAATTCACTCCTCAGTAGATGTATGGTGTTACATTTACTAAATTATGTAGCAAATTATGTTTGCTAAAGGTAAAACTTGCATTTATTTATATGGTATCATTTACAGAATTAAAAAACCCAAATGTAACATTGGAGTAACATTCAGTTATACAGCTGAATCTCTTCTCAGTTTAATAACAAGTTCAACTTGACTGTATTAATTTACTTAGGAGAAAAGGAGTTTTGTTTACACAGAACTGTATCTGGATAAATAAGCAACTGCTTCTCTCACCCCAGGTTTAGTTACCAACCCAAGGAACGAGACTTTCCAGAAAAGAGGTAAGAACTTTTTAACGTTAGCCATTTTGGCAATGTTTTTTCTTCCTAGGCTTAAGCTCGGAACCCATGTAAGCCAGAACTTCCAATACAAATCTACTCAGTAATGTAATTATGTGACAAAAAGTCTTAATGCAAGCCATTTTATTTACAAGGCATGTGAAAAACAGCTTATTTTGAGCCTACGAGGAACCAAACTGGAAACCTGGCCCTTGCCTGTGCACTTTGGTGTGTCTCAGCCTGCATTTGTCTAGAACCCCTCAAGCTTTCTTCTGGTGAAGGCTTGAACTGAGTCCTTCACTCCAGGTAATTCAAACCTTTTGTCAGATGTGCATAGTACAGTTTTGAGTAGTGATATCTAGTAAGTACTTATGTAAAGATGGCAGCTTCTTAATTATGTCATTAACCTGATTATTAGTGTAGCTAATGAAAACATTAAACAAGCTTGCTAAAGTGTTTTTTTCTTCAGCATGCAGGAAGCTAAACCAATGTAACTGATGTGATACCTACCCATGGTAAAGACTGGAATGGCTCTATGCAGATTTATGAAATAGGCTTCATGGAGAGTGCTCACCAGATACATGTAATATTGTTGACTTCTGGAAACAAGGTAGCTACCAAAAAACCCCAGTAAAATTAAATATACAAGCAATAGGACCAACTTTGAAGGCATAAAAGGCAGTCCCTTGTTAATATTAGTTCTCATTGCTATTAAAAAGTATCAAGAGTGTTACACTGGTACCCAGATGACTAAACCTAGATGAGGTCTTTGTACCTTCTGTTTTATGCAAGACTTCAATCTGACCAAAGTAACTGCAATGATCCCAGAGTTTCTGGATGATGCAGTGCAAAGGTGTTCACTCCTTTTTAACATTGTCATTTATCAGAACAGTGTATTTCCCTTTGAACTACAGGAGCTGTGCCAGCTACTTAAATTTCAAAGTGCTTTTGAGCCTTTAATTTGACAATTGATTTCCTTTAAAATATCCAGCAAGTGGGAGATAGTGTCACCTGTTCAGACTTGTTTAACAGCACAGCTGTCTGTGGTAGCATCACTTCCTTGGGACAGTTTGGCAGGAGTGGAAAAGACAATGTAAATCCATGGCTGCATCATTGCTCGAATCATCTCCCTCAGGTTTCATGGTACGTGTACCCTTCATGTGCAGTTCTCGGGGTCGATTATAACCACAGAAGCAGTGCCTTGAAGGAAGAATTTTTGGTGGTGGTGGTTGTTGTTTTTTTCCCCTTTCAACCATCAAAATAATTCTCATAATTGTAAACTATGAGAATTATTTTACTCTGTATTTTACATAGTTCTTATTTTACCAGAAGTCTCCGAGGAAGGCCTGATTCTTTTTCCATTGGTGCCATTTCACATTTCCACATAAATGAACAGTGACACAGGGTGAGAGAATGAAGCCTGGGAAATCAAATTTAAGTGACTTGTCAGTTACATGCCTCAACCTGCCAGATTGTTATTTCTATTTCCATACCTCAGTCACTGCTCTAGGCAGCAGCAACAACAGGAGAAGGTATTTGTTTTTTTATCAGAAAATTGAAATAATCATTAAACCCTTACCTTAACTCCAGCTCAGTACTAAATGATTTCCTGGCTGTCAGGCAACTACATTTTTAAGGATCAGTGGCTATTTACTGTCTAGAAGGAATTTCCTGCATGGATCGCATGATACCAGTTTACATGCAAGTGTCTGATGCTTGTAATGAGAAACTTCAAGTCTTCAGTTAGCATAAGGAAATGATTCACCTCAAATTTTACAGCAAATATAGTGCAACTCATAGAATGACCTTTAAAGAAAAGTATTGGAGGGAGGCAAACTATGTTATGAATAGTTTGAATGGCACCAAGCCTTGGTACAGGTATAAATGTCAGTGTAACTTCCTTTGAAACTCATCATTAGAGTTGGAACTACTAGTTAAGGTTAAGTATCGTGAAGAAAAGCACTTGTTTAATTGCTTGGCTAGCATTTGGCATATATTTATGGTGAGCAGGTTTCTAGCTTTTCCTGAAGGTAGCTTTATGCTAAATAAAGTACCAAAAAAAAGAAAAAAAGTAGAAGTCACTGGATCGAACAAAGCCTTTGCTAACACATGCTATTTAACGCTTGAAATATTAATACTCAAACGTAGAAAAATATTGAGACAGTGCTTACAGATGAACAGAATTATTTAATTCTTTCAGACCAACATGACAAACACTAAACAGGTATTTTTGTAATGTGATTTCTATATACAACAATTCTTCATTTCTTCATAAAAGCATAAAAAAATCCTACTTGCAAGAAGTTTAGAGGTGAGGGGTCTCCTGTCTTGTGGAGGGAAACTACAAGTTATTCTTTGTATTATTTACTACACCTTACTTACTTTTCTGTACTGGTATCCTGGAAAAGCTTCCTCTTCTGTTTATGTGAGGGGGGTATGCTGTATTTGATCTTCAAGCATTTGTCTGCACTTTTCTTGCATGCTTTGAGGCACTAACACTGCAACTAAGATAATGAGGTTCTTACCAGCGGCTAGGCAAATGTTCTTGTGGCATGACCTGTTATGATTGCTAAACTCAATGTGACTTTTCTCACAAAAAATTTCCTGAATAAGGTGGGCATTTTAATGAGTCCTGTAGGATAGATACCTTTACCAGGCATATGCACATTGTGCCTCTATATTAAGCCAACTGTACTCAAGTATTTTATTATTGCTTAATTCTGTAATGTTATCTCCACTCTGCTGTGCTTTTTAACAGCCAATTCAAGCTGAATCACTAGTAATCACAACCAAGGTTTGTGTAACTTCTACCTACATTAGAATAGCAAGGGTAGGGGTAAAATTTTGTAAGGGTTAGCTGAACATAAATAATTTGCAGTGAAGCTTCACTATTGCTGTTGTGCTGTGCAGAGCAGGTACTATGTTTTTAGGAGGAATGTTCCTCCTTCAATTATGGATTGTTTGACTAATGCAAGCAGGAGAAAAACCCTTCAATCAGTACAAAAAATTTATTTTTTTTAAGCATTCAGCTCAAATACATGTGATCAAATTTCTTTGACCATAGAAAATAAGAATATTCCAAGATATACTTTAAGCCAGGTTTTAACCCACAGATGATTTTCATAATTAAATTTGAAACCCCTAGAAAACATTTTAAGTACTGAACACCACTAACAAGTGGTACGTACAGTGCCCTAAAGAGGATTAAAAGAGAGCACCCTTAATTTGTATATTGTGGACAATTAAATAAATTTAATGATCAGTCAATCACAAGTTTATAGATTACAAGTTCACTTACTGTATGAGCACTGTTAACAGTCCTGTTTATATGTCTGTTTTCCTCAGCACTAGCCAAGATTTTTCAAGTCTTGGGTAAAATGGCTCAAAGTGGTTCTCAAGCTGAGTTCCCTAAACACTTTCCATCCCTTGATTCCTGTCCCTGAGCTACTGAAAGCCACAGGGAAGCTGGGCGGATACAATTTACCGTAACAGGTCCCAGTATAGCTAGTGAACAGCATTAGCTAAACAGTGGTGTAACAATGGTCCTGAAGTGGGACTGTAACACCCAGGCTCTTGCAAGCATAGAGCGTTTTGTAATACTAGTTTGAAGTTGAACCTGTGTTTAGTAGGTACAATGTAGACATCTTAAACAGGTCTGACCAAGGGTGTAGCAAGGCTACGTGGTTACCTTGTTGAAGCTGAAGCTCAGTATATGACATTTCCAGAAACGCTGACACCCTCAGCAGCCAGGACAATTTTTCTTCCTTGCTCTACAGAATCTCTTGTACAGGATCTTTCGCCAAATGAAATGACAAAACACTGATATCCTGCAGTCTGAGGGAGAACATATGGTGGAATCAGCAAGATAAATACACAGCTCCCACCTTTCCCCTCTTCCTCAGGTGAATTTAGCCAGCCCTGAAAAATATATGCTAATGCTTAAAAAGGCAAAGTGTGTCACCACGTACACTGGAATTCACAAATTACTTAAGATTTTTCTTGAGAACTGAGTTAAGAATGCACCTAAGGACAGTTATTGCATTTTTCTCTTTGGCTTTCAAATCTACATCTAGTTTACCCTCAGCAAGGGACGTGTTGTTTCAGGGAAATAAGTGATTCCTTTCCAGCACGCAAGGTGATAGATTTAGGTTTCTAAACCTGCGACTCAAGTATTAACTTCTGACTTTTAGCGCTACTGTGGTTCTGACTACAGCCCTGTTGACCTGAAAGCCAAGATTCACTGTATCCTGCATAAAAGTCTCCTCATTAATGGCAGAGTCGTGCATGGCCATTAAACCAAGACCCTATGCAAAATATGGCTGCAAATTCAGTTTGTTTTGAAATTCAATGTTGCATACTCAGGTTGGCCAAGACACTGATGAGTCAATTGACAAAAGCTTTTCATGCCATTTTTTTACTGAACTGAAGACAGAAAGATGAAGGAAGAAACCTATGTTACTGGTGGCAGTTTCTCCTCATTCTGAGGTGAGGGTGCTCTTTGCTAAAAGCATGCATACTGACAGCGTTATTAAGGAAGTACATGTCAATGTATAGTCTTCAGCTTTTTATCCTTTATTACGTACACAGCAAAGAAGGCAGCATTAGACACACGCACGGTGTGTTACATCCATTCCATTCACAGCACACGCACACACGCACACGCACACACACAGCCTTAAAAAAGTGTCTGTGATAAGGAACATATTATAAAGGTTGTGATCTTTATCTCTAAGCCCCTGAGCTTTTTCTTACAGTTCGGTGAAAAGGCAAATGAACAAGTCTTTCCTTGCTCTGTAAGTGCTTTGTGCAACAATGTCCATAGAGGTCATAAACAAGTCTTTCTGGGAGGAGCAACATGAGTGTCTTACTCCCATAGTCTCAGTCTCTTACCACCATTTTTGCACCAAAGAGTTTCCAGTTATGTTTAGTTGTCATACTTGGCTAATATAGCTCTTGCTCTGGTGTATAAAGTTAGGATCGGTTCTGCAGATCATGAATGAAATCCAATCCCCTCTTTCTCTCAAGAGATGTCATCTTGGTGATCCTGTGGGACTAGAGAAGTTACCAGAATTTCGTGGGGACTGAAGAGGCACGGATGGAGAACTGGGAGACAGTTTTCTTGGGCTGCAGAGGTCACCATTGTGCAACTTCCACAGAAGTTCTTCATTTTCCATTGACAGGCGTTTGTTTACTTTTGATTCTTTCTCTAGAGACTCCTGTAAAACAGCTTGCTCTGTAGAGAGTTGCCTGCAAACATAAGATTTACATCAGAACACATAACCCAAGCTGGAGACCACAGTACTGAACTTGATTGTTAAAGAAATGTCTGAAATTGCATAAACCTTTGCTTGGCTTACAACTAAATTACTTTCTTAAAAGAATTTACCATATTTTCATCCTTGCTGGATTTAACCTGGTAGCTCACAGAAAGCAGGAGAAAGTCCCAGTAAGAAACATCCCTAAAGGCCAGAAGAAGCACCTGAAAAGTGAGACTTGTCCTACTCACAGTGACAGATGCTTTTAAATGGCCATATGGAGAGCCTTTGAATCTTGTTGCAGGCTCAGCTCTACACCAAGGCTGCATTTCTGTAGTTTCCTTCAAGCTGGAAGAGTTTGCCCATCCATTTAAACAACAGTTGAAGTTAGGAGAATCTCAGACCCATTTTATTCATGTTAAATTTCACTATTATTACTAAATAAAACACACCAAACTTTTCACTGATCTAAATTGGAAACCATTCACTCAACTGAAATGGTTAAAAGTAAAACTAGGTTTAACTCGCAAGCCAGTCATACTTAAAAAGCCAATCTATCCTAAAATGATATTTTTGAGTAGCTTTTTCTTCCCTAAAATTCTGTTTTGAAGCACTGAAGAACTTACTGAACCTTTGCCCCCTTAGAATCTGTTTCTGCTTGTTCTTGTACATTGGAATGCACACTTGTACAGATACAAGTGGGGCAGAGAGGGATGTGTTCTACAGAGTACTACAACATGCCAGTCACTAATATTTAGACAGAATTTTTTTTTTTGTCACAGGAACACCTTCCCCTGGCTCATAAGAAGATAAAACATATTTTTCACCTTGAAAGCTCCATGTGTTTGTCCATCCGAGCTTTTAATTCTTCATTTTCTTGCTGAACCTTCTTCAGTTTATCCATTAAGATTGCATTGTTCTCCAGCTTAGGAAAAAAGGTCACAGTTTAAAAGAAAAGGCACACATGCACCCATCAAGATACTGACGCAGCTATCACAGACATTCAGAATCCAGAGTTTGCAGACCTTGTTACAGTAAGTGCAAAAGCCCAGAGAAATGTGAGACTGAGCTGCTACCATGGCTTAACATTTTCTGTAACTGTCAAATAGATCCTACTTATCTTTGCACAACACTGGCATTTTGCCACTCGTGCTGATTAAATGCCAACAAAGGAGGACTGGATAAGGGATCTACTATCCAGCATGTTCTAGTAACTTCTGCCAGTGGTGGGCAGCAGTTTTAGAAGCTGCTGCAGACAGGGGACTGTCTGGAAATAACCTGCTAGCGTGACAAATTCAAGAGCTCCCCTTCATTGCTGCAGGACGTTATCAAAAGTTAAGGAAAAACAGTGATTAAATAGTTGGATGGTCCAAGGGCTTCTAATACTGTGGCTAGTGTCTGTCAAGAAAGATGAAGGTTTACTAGTAATTTACTAGTAATTGTAGACCAGGGCAACAAATGTTGCTGTACAGTAGTGAACAACTGACATGAACGTGTCCCTTTGTATCCCATTTCTATACTTCCTCATTAAAATCTTGCTTAAGCAAGTATTGCAACAGTGTTCAAAGGTCCACCCAGAATAAGGGCTGTGTCCTACCACAGTAAGAGCATGCTAAATAACAACAACTTCTGCCCCCAAAATTGCCTTTTCACATGGAATTACACAGATCGGGAGCAAATTCACAGAGCTAAACAGGAAGCTTGAAGAGTAATACCTCAAATGATTGACCTAAGCTAATCAACTCTAGATAAAAACATTTATTCCATTTCATATTTCATCCCTTCTCATTTAATTAGGATCATTTCCATGTTAATCTTTTCCTGCCAGCGCAATCTATCTTCCATAACACTCAAGCAAATATAGTGGGTAAGGATGTTTTCTTTGGGGGATGGGAGAGAAAAGAGTGAAGAGGAAAGGAAATGTGGAAGACACTCCCAGATAACCCTGTCATAACTTAGCAGCAGTTTATGCAAACCAGTAGTTGTCTTAAGAGGTTAAAAGGTCATTTACAGCATCTGGTGATTCCTTTCCCCCTTTACAGTACAGCCCAATGCAGATATAATTGTACCTGCAATGTCAGCACATCCCATCATTTCATGTTCCCTTTTAAACAAAAAAATTAATCCTTGGACGTAAGTCTGACCAGCCTGAGTTCATTATCAGAATGTAGCTCAGAGACATGGTCCAAACCTGCCAGACCCCAAGGGAAACTCACCAGTTTTTCCATCTTCATTAGCTTTATATCCTGCTGATGGAGTTTCTCATTCTTGATCTCCAGCACTGCTTTCAAACTTTCCAGTTCCTGCTCCAGATACATAATCTGCGGGTTTTTCTGAAAGATTTCCACAGAGTTTGCTTAGTACCCTGAATTTCAGGAACAATTCAAGTGTTTCTCTGCTATTCAGAAAGAGCAAGAAAATAAATATGGCAATGACAGTTACTTGTTCTAAGTGAAATCAAGTGAATCTGTTTAGAAGAACTAAAAAAAACCAAAAAAACCCCCACAGAAATCTGCTACCACTTTCTCCTCTTGATTTTGTTTGTACAGGTGGACAGTTTTCCTGAGAAGCTGTTCACAAAACGCTTTATGCACAAATGTGAAAAACCCTTGTGAGTCAAAGGCAGGCACTAAAGCTGTGACAGCAAAACTTGTTTTGCAGGAGTGTCCAAAGGCTCCCTTTAAGGCTAGCAGTTCCAAAATTTATTTCATATTAGTCATAACCCGTCCCAAGAGATAATTAGAGTAAACACGAAGAGTTTTCAAATGCTGGAGTACAAAAAGCACTAGAAATTCAAAGCTATGAACTTGACTGTAGCCGATTTTTCCTGTTTTGAATCTGAAGGTAGCTGGTTCATAAGAAGAAATTGAAAATTTGGGTGTTTACATTCTTCTTAAAGTCTAGCAATGCAATTACACATTAAAATCTTGCACTGCTTTACAGCCATGACTTATCTACAATACAGCAAGTTAGAACTTTCTTTTTTATTCTTCCTTTTTTGTTGTTTTCCAGGAGGTGGAGGAGTGAGCAGGAGGGGAACAGGGGAGGGTCAGACCTGGTTTCCTCAAGGGCCTCTTTTCCAGAGTAAGGAACCATTCTAACACTGCAGAGTAAAACATACTCTCTACGTTTCAAAGGCAAAGTCAGAGGCAAAAATAAGGAGAAATAAAGCAAGTCTCAGCCCATTTCCAGGTAGTCTGAGTGGGACAGAAACAGAAATCAATCAATGGTTAAGTGTGTTGTGTAACTGAGTTTATCTTCAAAACCAAACAAAACTGGTTTTAGCATATTTGGGTAGGAACAGGGGTGTACCACATTGAGCAACAGCTGCGCTGCCACACCAGGAGCTTCAGGCTCGGAGGGTGATGCTGGCAGGCTCCTGGGCGCAGTGCCACAAGGACAGAGCCAGGACATTTCTCAGGCAGCAATGCCCACATCACCAGCACACCTCATTCTCCTGCCTGTTTGTAAGGACTGCGGCACCAGTGATTCTTGTTCAGTTTCTACTTGTGAACAGATGCCCACATGAGGGTGTGCTGGGCTGCCTCACAGGAGGCGGCAGACAGTTTGAACTTCATTCCTCCCTTTCGTGGCTTTACATGGAATCTAGGACCTAGCAAGAAAAGTGATCCTGAAAAGTTTAAATGCACCTTACAGTATATTCAAAATTTAATTTTTTTTCCTCTCCCTCCTCTGCCTCAGTGGTCTTAAAATGCCTTTTTGAAGTTGTATCTGAGTCACCACAGAGCCAGGTAATATTACTGAAAGGGCTATGTCAGACTTTAGCAAAAAAGCTGGGAATATCAAGTGGCACAATCTGACTAATACTGGACAGCTGAAAATAACACCTCTGTCTTCAAAGGGCTAATGGGAGTTCTGACAGTGCAGAATTTGTGTTCAGTACAGAAGAATATACTGGGTCTAATCAGTATTTTTCCATAAAGAAGCCTCAAGCTTAAAGTGTCTTATGTGGTCAGGATGCAAAGTGCATTTGTAGCTCTGTAAATGCACTTGACTATTGCTATTTTAAATTAAACTTAACATCTGAGCATGCCTATGGAATACAGTTCAAACTCCCAAGTATAACATGTTCTCTTTGGTATCACCTCTCCCAACCACAGCAACATGCTGTGGTTGCAGATTCTTCTTGTGGCAGTTCTGCCCTGACACTAGAATATGCAGTAAGGGGGGGGGGGGGG
>VYZX01006976.1:158788-183739 GCA_013401335.1 Brachypteracias leptosomus
GGGAGGAAGATGCAGGCACATGGAAGAATAGAGACTTTCTTGCTCTGATAGCAATCCTTCTGAAGTCATGTTCATGATAAGGTAAACAAATAGGTTTTCCCAGAAAGTCACATGTATGTACATTAGAAAACAAACAAAATCAATAAATCTAGTTTCTCATGTTTATAACACAACTTTGTAGGAATGCAAGAAGCCTATTTCCACACTAGGACTCCAGTTTTGTTGCTGTCACTTCAGGGTGACAGAAGTGCTGACTGCAGCTGGTGGGGGAAGCAACCCTGCTGCTCCCTCCCCTTTCGCTGCCCCAGCACTGGTGCTTCTTCAGCCACACACTGAGCCAAGCTGGGCAGCTCTGGCAACACAGCACTTGAAGACACTACTTTTCAGCTGTCTTAGGTCCCCAGGCAGTCACAGCACGTACAGCTCAGCGCATGGCTAGCTGGGCAGCAGAGCTGGCACAAGGCAGGACATAGGGACACTGAGGCAGAGGAAGGCCAGGCTCTACAAAGCCAGCCCCTGCCGACCTGCCTGAAACAACTGCCAAACTGAAATCCAGGTGCTTCATCAGTAGGAAGGTTAAAAGCTGCAGCTTGACAGATACCAGTCTGTACCAAGCTCCAGAAAAGCCTCAGCTTTTTAGTACTAAGCTTCCAAGAAAGAAAGTGCTACGTACTTCTGCAGTGTCTTTGGTACTCTATTTAGGCTGCAAGGCTTTCTGCTTGTGATACTCCCCATTCACATATTCACAGTTTTATGCACCAAATGAAGCTCCCAGAAAGCTGCATTTTAACATAATCCTCTGAATTAGATGACAGGAATAGTGACAAGTGGAGAAGCTGTGCTCTGTTGTTTCATCTGGAGGGACAGGGATACCCCCCCTCCCCACCACACTTGCAACACTGAGTAGTTGCCAGGGAAGCCCGCCTTACTAATCAGCGCTAAGAAATAAATCTGAACATGAAATGCACCACCTGCCTGTAACATGGCCTAAATCCACACTCAAGCTTGGATGAGACAATACTCAGCTTCCAAAGCATGTGAAAAACACTTCCAACTTTTCAATAAGTGACGTTTCTGAAACTGCTCCACATGTATTACTTCTACTTTTAAAGCTTTTTTCTTTTTTAAAGGGGTTTCATCCTAACAGAAGTGTGCTTTTATAAAATGCTAGCTTCACTTTCAAGTACTATCATTTTCAAGCCAATGGCTTTTTGCACTCCCCACAATGATTCTGCTTTGAGTTCAAATAAGCGTATGAAGTTACCATCAAATGTAGTTAAATCAAGCTTCAAAGTTGGCAAAACCAGCACCTGCACATTATAGCTCCATTTCATACTACAGCTGTTCACTAGAATGAGTTCAAAGATTTAATCTCATTAGCCTGACAGCACTTCCTTCCATTAATTTTACACTCATTCACCTATAAGCCACTAAGGCAAAACGCAGATTTTGTACAGTGTATTTTACAGATTATAGATAGGTTTAGGAATTTTTGCTAGCAAACCTCTAGATGACAGTGTACAAATAAGTTAGGGATCAAACAGGAGTATATATACTGTCTGCCATTCCCCTATTTTTAAGAAGTGCGTGCTCTGGTCATCAGCCACATGTTTTGCAAGGAGGCCCCGCTAGGCGCTGTCAGATCACTGCCAGGAATTCGGTGAACCTGGGGTCACGCTGTCAGGGCTCCAGAGAAATGCAGTAACTAAAGCATCTGAGCAGAATTCAGCCAGGGAATTAAATGACTGCCATTATAATACCAGGGCATCTGTCTTCCCATAGATCCGGTTTGCTGCATTTTTATTCTCATGAAGAATACAAAAATAAATTCTTACCTAGTTCTCCTCGAAGGTTAACTAGTTCTTGAGATAACTCTTTACGCTGTTTCAGTGCTTCCTCCCTCTGCAGAGGAAAAAAACAAACCCAAACATTTGGTTACTAGCGATCTGAGCAGGGCACCTTTCAATAACTAACTTACATGTGTTCTGTAGGAAAACAAGAGACAGAAGCGAGAAGCCAAGATATGAATCATTTAGGATAACATTTCTGCTGTTACAAAATACACAGATGTCGTTCTATTGTTAAGGAAGTTATACTTTAAAACAAAGAGCAGCTTTTTCCAGGATAGCAA
This sequence comes from Brachypteracias leptosomus, assembly GCA_013401335.1. NCBI lineage: Eukaryota > Metazoa > Chordata > Aves > Coraciiformes > Brachypteraciidae > Brachypteracias > Brachypteracias leptosomus. The sequence goes on from VYZX01006976.1 coordinate 160,920, forward strand.
TACAATTAAAATTCTACTTTGCAGCAATTAATTCTATATTTTTATGATGGGTGTAGCAACATCAGCCTCCAGAACAAATTAACTGATAGCTGTCAAGGGCACAAAAGTACAGTATACATGTGAAAGAGGCATGCATTAAATATTTATCTTAAGCTTACTCAAACAAAAGCAAAAACTTTGCTAAATGCTCAGTCTCCCAAGAAGGAAAGGCATGGCCCCATTCAAAGTTGAATACAACTCACTCCACTGCTCGCAGTTCTTCATTTTAAAATAGATGATCTTTCCAATACTGAGACAATCATAACGAATCTGTGCTCGAACCAAGCAGAAGCACCCATTTCCCTGCTTTGCGTCGGAGCTGTGCCTCAGCCAGGCGAAGGCGGCCGGCCAGGCCCCTCTGCCCCCAGACACACACCCCGGGGCACGGCCACAGCAGAGCTGCTCCACGGCTCCGTGACCAGCACCTCACACCCGTGGACACAGCGCGGAGGTGATGAGGTCCAGGCTTCCCACTGCTGGGGCACTTTCACCTTGCTGGCTCCCTGCTGTCGGAAAAGCACTGCGAAACAAATACTAATTACCCTTGCTGCAGCACACTGAGAATAGAGGCACAGTTTGCTGCTAGAGCAGCCCATCTTCGCGCTCCGGCGGCCCCCCGCTCGGCCCCCCCGGCACTCATGGGCGACTCGCGGGTGGTGGCAGCGCCAGCCAGGCTGGGCTGGCCGTGACCGAGCGGCGACGCTGAACGCTGGACCTTGCCGAGCGCTGGACCTTGCCTCTGCAGGTTATCCTACTTCCGCGCCGATCGCTCCCGACAGCGGCAGATACTGCAGCTTCTGCAATTGGCACAAGCAGCCAGCGATTGCTTAAAGCCACAGCCCTTCTTTTATGAAAGGCGAGCCCCAGACATTAAACTGATCGATCTCCGCTTGCTCGAACAGCGGCCGGATCGCGAAGGGAGCGCTGCCCTTCTCAGTGGATAATGGAGTGGTTTTTTTATCCATTTCAAGCTTGCTATACACTGCTTTTGCACTTAATTTGTTGATGTAAAAATAAGCCACGGGAGGCCTGAGCTGAATGGCAGAGCCACAGATAGAGCAGCTTCGCTGCTGTCAGTGCCCAGGCTTGCATTCATAGCCCCTGTGCATGCAAAGAGCTTAAAACTCACTTGGCATGCCTTTCCTTCAGCTAGGATACACTAGAAAAATCAAAACCAATGCAATGGCCCCAAAATGAGTTAGGCTACCAAACAACTAAGCACAGCAGGTGAGTCTGCACACTGGTAGGGACACACCTGCCCCCGGCTTTCCTCAGGGAACACCTCACCTTTAACAGCAGCTTCCCCATTAGCCCCCAGCCACACCTGCCACAGCCTGACCCCAGGCTAATGCTGGCATTTGCTCACTAGGTCGCCCAGTTAAGAACACCCTGTTCTGGAGGTGGGGATACCCACCCCATGCCTGTAGAACAAATAAAGCAGTAAAATGAACCAATCTTAATAAAGAAATGGAGGGAATGAGCACCCAGAAACATGTATTAAGGTCTGACAAAAGCCTAATCAAACTGAGTGATTATTACACTATGCACTCTCATCTGCTGCAAGTATAGAGAATTAACTGGCAGCTGAAAAGGCTGGTTAGAAGAAAGGGCCTATCCTTTACTAGAAATATTTGTATGGGAAAGATTCCCTTTTATGTCACTACAGGTTAACTAGTCTTAACAGATATTTGGACACTGACACACTGGTAGGGGCATTAAGCAGCTGTGTTGCAGTTTCACATTAAACACTTAGAAGGCTTTTTATGGTGACACTGGGCTAAGACTGAAAACCACGCCTCACCCTCCATGGTAAATTCTCAGGAGAGCAGAGAGCTCAGATCTTTGACAGGACTCGCCCTGCTCTTCCCCATTTCCCTGCTCAGGAAGGAGAGATGAGTCATCTCGCTCCTGTTCAACACCAGTTCCTGCTACAGCATTTGATGATGAAAATGCGAATGCTGCAGTGAGGTATTTGAGCTGCACTCAGCACGCTGGGACACAACCATGTAGTGGATTTGCAAGCAACATAATTACCAAAGCACTTTCATTTTCATGCTGCGGGCTCCTGATGGGATTTTCTAAAACACTTACTATAACCATATCCATTATTAAATTAGTGTAAAAATACATTTAGGAGATTTTTTTATTTTTAATGCTTCACCTCTCTTGGTTTGCATATTCATTCTTTCTTTATTCTCATTCTCAAAAAAGAATCCTTGAACCTATTTCTTTCAAGCCACCCTTTCAGTAAAACATCTCATATTTTGCCCCCTCAGATCCCTCAGGCTGGACCATGTAGCAGACCCTTTGGAAACACTAACCTTTCTGCTCAGTATTTCCTAAAGGCCTACTTCACGGTCCATACATTTTGTATTTGTTTTTAGTTAAAGCAATTTGATGAGGAAAGGGCATATGAGATCAGACTTTACTAAGGACTGACAAAGGCTGAGACTAAAAACCCAAACTAAAATAGAGTAACACTGCCTTACTGATTTTTTAAAAATGTTTCTTGCTTTCTGCTGCTCTTAAGCCCTCCTGCTTTTTTACTGGTGCCATTTAACTTGTGCTTCAACCTCCAGCTTGTCCATTCATAGTTTCACAAATCAAGAAATATAGACTTGTATCACCACTGCCTGTTAAAGAATATATTCAGAAAAAGCTAGCCATAGGGACTGCCAGCCGAAAATAAGAAGTTGGTCATATGTTTAAGCAGCCACATGAAGTAGTCAGACCGACTAGCAGTTAATTTAGCACACTTCTAAGTTCTTAGAGAACTGAAGCTCCAGGTAGTCTCCCCAAAAAACCATTTAAGTTTCCAAGACCAGAAATCTAAGTGCAGTGAAATACCAAAGACCACTTGAATAATCCAGTAAGAGCCATCTTTAGTATTTAATTTAAGGACAGGCATGCATGTGCTTTGGGCTGGAATATTGAGCAATCTTCTAGTTCATACTTTACAAGATTCTAGTTGAAAAATCAATACCAGAAATTGAAAAGGAAGAATGAAGTGGGAGTGTACAGGATCGAGCAAATTTGACATTGTTCATTTATCCAGATAAATATGGCAATAGAGATAATCTTTGCTTATTTGTCAGAGACTCAAGGAGGGTCTTCATACCAATTTAAAGCTGTTTCTGGCACAATTTATGAGTTTATGCCAAGATCACGTAGGACGCCTGGGTACCTATTTTTCTTATTTCAAAACAATCTATTGTAGGTGCACAAGAAACCCAGTTGATCTTTAGCCAAAACCTTCCCATTACCATAAACATGGAAGCTGTAGGAAGGAATGAGAACAGACTTTGGGGACAAAAGCTTTGTCACAGGAAGTATCAGGGAGGTGCACCTCCGCTATCGGATGCTACAAAAGCTCTCAGCATAAAGAAGGAGGCTTGAACATTTCTTGCTCTATGAAAGATTAGGCAGTTAAAAATCCTTCACGTTTTGAAAATTTGACAAGTGAGTTCAGGAGGATGTGTGGCCCATAGCAAGGACATTCGGAAGGTGAGATATGTCCTACTACAACTGGACGGCAAAAGAAGAGGTCCAAGGTGGGGGGTTGGATAACATGACAGTCTCAGGATGAAAAAAATGAGCAAGTCAGGAATGGAATACATGACAAAATTTCTCATTGTTACTGGCAGTTATGCTGCTTAGTTACAGGCTTAAGAATATTTTTCCTGGCAACCAGCTATTTTTGCTACAGCTTGAGATTCCAACAGACCAGCCTAGGGTCATTTTAGATATGAGGGTGAATACACATCAACATCTGAACAGTTTCCATCACTCTGCTTCAAAAGGAGGAAGCTCTACTCAAGTCCACATCCCCAGAACGAACAAAAACGGTATTTATACCAAGCACGCAAGCAGACAACCTTCTAGCTACATACTTCTACCAAATCTTCACACCAGAAAGACAACAGATACCTCCAAGAGCTCAGGTATAAGCAGTTCTCAAGCTGGAACAAGTGGGTATTCCTCAAGCCTCCCCCAGCTCCTTTGCAGACCCCAAATCCAATCCAGGAGCATGCAGCTTTATGGCAAACTGGCAACTCTTATTTCCTCAAGAGGACATGAAACTAGCCGGATGAACCATTTCAGGTTTCTCAGTACAGTCCTACTGCTTGCCAGATGAGGTGACCCTGGTGCGGAGCCCCGTGATGTGTCTGGCTAAAAAGCCCTATTCACCTTTTTTCCTTCATGTTAAGAGGTACAAGTCCTTCAACAGCTAAAAAAAAAAAAAGCGAATCATAGCAGAACCTGGGTTTCCAGTATGTGTGTCCAAATCAGCTAACACCACCCATCCTCTAGTAATTATCCACACATCACAGTTCACATTTTAAACAACCACACTCCTACTGGAAACAAAATGTGTCCTCTACTACTAAAGAATAGTTCATAAGAACCAATATTGAAAAGTGTGCAATCATATACCAAAATATGGGAGTGGTTGGTTGTTCTTTCATTTCAAGCAGTTATCACACCAGTATCTATGTGATAAGCTACTTATCACAGCTGCCTAGCCTACCTTACCCAATGTATAACCTTCAGGAGCTCTGTAGCATTTCAAACTTCTTAGCAAGCTTCTGTCATTTAATGAAACCCTCTCACTCAGTTTTAATTCCTCAGATTAATGTGTCCAGATCTTCCTCAAAATTGTATTCCTGTGAAGCCTTGTATCTTCTACATATGAACAGGTTCAGAACAAGCATCATGCATTACAAAGGGACAGACACAGCCCACTTCGAGGTCCTGAAAAGTCTTGGGGAGACAGGTTGTGTTGTGTGACTTTTCCCATGACACAAACATATCGGGCCGGACTATATAAAATTTGTTCAGAGTGCATAAACCAGCAAGCACTTAAATGTGTTTTACTGTCATACACAGGTTCAAATTATTTTTTTTCTGGGCAAGAAAACCTTGATTTTTGGAAGTCTTTTGCTCAAACCACAAGCATTCACTCCTAAAAATAAAACTTTGAGAGAAATACTGCACATCTTAAAAAAAATAGTAATAAATTATGGTTGTAAGCAGTTCTTAGAGCCAACAACTCTTAATACAGGATGTGCCTTTCTCATCTGAGTAGATATTCTTCTTACAGGCAAAGCATTAGAAATTGGGAGCGTGCACCATCATTGTGTCACACCAGTCATGAAAAGATGAGCGTGATCATTGGCCATACTGTAGAAACTGAGTCACATCTTTGCATAAACTCCCGTCACTCATATGTCATCAACTATAGCCTTGAGGTCATTAGGAAGGGGTAACAAAAGGGCCACTCATATCCGCTTTGTAATATGACATTTGCTTTGATTATTTTGATCTTTATACTACAGTGTTTCTACCAGTTCCTGTTCTTTCTTTGCTGGCAAAACCCAAATAAATTTTCTAATTAGAAGTCAACAATTTTAGAAGCTATTTTTAAAAAATCCCAACAAACTAAAATCACAAAACAACAAAACCCAACCTCACTTAACTCCCACTCTGCTTAAAAATCCAACCCTTAAGATGCCATTTCTTTCACACCACTCTGAGGTAAAAGCAAGCTAAAGAAACGAGCCAAGGAAGTGTCATGGCAAACAGGCTTTACTCCCCCTGCTTCATGTACATTTTTGAGTGGAGGAGTAGCCTATTACTGTAGTAAAGTTCCATTAACCATCTCAAATTTTAAAAAAACCCCTACAGTGAAATAACTGTTTCCAAATTAGTATTGGCATTTGCTAGTGTATGTGTTGCCTTTTTACCAAATGAAATAAGCATCAATTTTCACCTTGACTTACTACTTCAAACATAATTCAATTAAGCCTCAGACTACAACACTTAGGAGATTAGCTGACAGAGATTTACTGTAATTTCTATTACTTTACTTCTCATTAGGTAGGTACATTCACAGAGAATCAGATGCTTATTTCCTCACGTTTAGTGTGAAACGCTAAAGCAGAGAACCAGCCAAACAGGATTCCTATGAGTCACTTAATATTTAACAAGGATCTTGTGCTCTTTATGCGTTTACAAGCTTTACATGGGATTTTACACTCATATGGGATCTTTGTTTTCCCATTTTGAAGAAGTAATGTTCACCTTCCCACAATAGCTTTAAAAAGTGAGGTCCAGGTGTAGTAATATGCACTATTTAACTTTACTTCTCTATTACAGCCTGTTTTCTATTTTTACAGGGTTTCTGAACTCTTAATACTAGTTTTAACTTGCCATATGAAATGACTTCTTTCTTCCCTGTAAAAATTCTGATCTCATAAAAAAGTTTACTCTGAGCAACTACTTATTTCTCAGTATTTGAAGTTTTTTGTCTCAGTTAATCTCATCTAAGTATGAGACAAAGTCTCCATCAGATACCACACAGCCTTAACAAGCTACACTGTCACAATTTCAGTTCTCACATTTATGAAATTATAATTATCTTCATAAAGTTCTTTGAAATGTTGGGATGCGAGATCCTATGCTTGAGCACAATATTACAGGATTTGTTTTACATCATTCCTTTGTTAAGGCTGTTTAGAATTTTATCAGAACAGGCAGCACAAAAGAGGGAAACATAAAGCAAAGATGTTATTTTCTTTCTTTCACTAACCTCTCCCTACCTATGTAGGGAGATACATCTAGCTTGCTATTGTCATTAATTCTGCATCTTCTTGAAAAAAGTATATTAGGAGAAATAACAGGCTGTAGGACAGGACTCCCAATTGTCTCCAGCTGTTACTCATTCTGAATACCCAGATATACCCAATAAATTGCTTAACTGAGGCATCTTCTAAAAAGCTATTGTCACTAGAGCCTAGTTTCACAGTAATTAAAGGATTAAAATCTTTTTCTGGATGTTAGAGCTCACAAACCTCCAATCTGTTGCTGAAAATTCTTGTCCACCAGCAGCCATGTGTTACAGGGGTCTTGGGAATAATTTGAAACTTCCATGCTTTCCAACAGCTACCTATCTGTGAGATGCAAGCTGCCAGAGCCCAGGTTTGCCTTACAGTGGGGAGTTACTCTGTTATTTCCCAAATACTCTCCTTTACATAACCAAAACCATTTGAATTCCTCAAATTCAAGATATTCTCTTTTGACTCCTGCTCAAAGTGATTTTCTTTTTTTAAAACTGAAAAAACACAAGGTTTATCTAAATTAAATATAGTTGTTCTCTCTTGCAAAAAGTTATGCCCATACTTTGGGAAGCCAGATTTAAAGAGCAGAAGTACACTTTGGATGAAAATCCTGAGAACCAGTCAAGTGTGATGTTAGGTTCTAGAAAAATCAAAACTATAAATTTAATTCAAATACAGCTGTTGTAAACAATAGACCTGCCAATATATTTTGGATTTACAGGCCAAAAATATGACTGTTCCAAAATTCTTCCTTTTACTATAAATGGATTTAGGTTTAGTGATTCAATGTGTACTTCTGCTCCTTAAGCTGGATTATACATTCTTATATGATAAATGTTTTCTGCTGAAATTCCACAAAGGCCAGGACCAATTTTTCTGATACACGTGTCTATATATTCCAAGATGGAAAAAAACCTCTTTAAAGTGCTAAGAAGTTCCTCCCAAAACCTAGTATCTTGACACTTATAGTCATCCACATGTCAGGAAATGCCAGCTCATATACTAATGATCAATTTCTATTTCCACCTAGAAATCCTGAAGCCTATTTCAGCCACACAATTTCTAGCACATTAGTTATGTATGTGGCTTCCTGTATCACATCCACAATTAGTGGTAACCACAGGATATTTTCAAGGCTCTACAGCCTCTCAAAGGGCATTTCCCTCTATGAAAGAAGCTTCTTAAAGATGCCACCAGAGTCATTCCCAAATACCAGTCTTCCTCTAACAATACCAGGAGAAATACAACAGTGAAATTCAGTTTCTGTTTATCTCTGTAGCACAGACACAACTTCGTGGCTCATTTCTACAGAGCTGAGAGCTCTTGAAACACTTTAATTAATCAAAGTTGAACAGAAGTGGGTACTTATGATAATTAAACATTTTACCATCTAAAGTTCTTTTTAAACAGCCTGAGTAGCCCCGATTGTGGCAATTTATGCATTAAGAGGATGAAAAAGTTGTATTTGTCAATTCACAATTTGAACAGTCACAAAGCTGTTCAAGTCACTCTAATAATTACCTTCCCACTTAAAGCTAAACTTTCCTTAAACAGCTTTAAAAGTTACCAAAACCAGATCTAAAACTAAGCTAGTCCTGTGCTGCTGAAACACCCTCCAACCCAAACATGTAAGAGTTAATATATGGTGGTGAGTTAAGAGGTCCAGACTCCCCAGTGGCAGGGGTCAGCAGCCTTGCAGGGGGCAGCCCCCAGACAGGGGCAGGGGCTGAGCAACCCCCAGGAGGTGAGAAGTAGAGGCTGTTGCAGGAGTTGCCAGGGTCTCAGTCTCATCAGCTGGTGATATACCTTTGCTGGACATCACCAAAAAAAAATAAAATTTAAAAAAAAATATATCAGAATTTGGGATTTTACTTACCAAGGGAGCATCTGGCTCCCACCCACAGCTGCAGACCTCTTGGGCATACGTTCCCACCCCACCCCAGTGCTGGTGGCCCTTCACTCCCACTCCTTCTCACAGTGAGCCACCGCACAGGGGCATATCCATAACATGGGTATGGACACACACATAAAACTAGACCCATAATAATTTTTTTTTCTTCCAGCCTGGGTGCTTGAACTGGCTCCTCAAGGCCAGGCGAGAACCAGCCTGTGCAGACACGAGGGCAAGGGAAGAGAGGGTAGGGCTGCAGGAGTGGCAGCCACGGCCTGGCTTATGGCAGAGATGCTAAACCACATGTTTAAACTCTCGCATCTGTTACTGAAGGGATAAGAAATAAATTCAAAATTAATATGCAAAACAAATACTGGGGAAGTCAAAAGATCGACTCAAATGCACTGGTGCCAATTTCAGTGCTTAATGCAGTCAAAGGTTAATGGAAGATGGCTTTCCTTGGCACTTTGTGCACTTATTGTAAATGGCTGATTTCACCATTTCCTCTGTACTGCCACTTTTCCTTTCTTGTTCAAAACAACAAAACAGGAAAATAGTTAGGAGGTCACAGGAATTACCAGAGGATTGGGGGAACACAGTAGTCTAGAAAGACTAAGCTTGCTTTTGTGGTTAGCCCTCAGTCTGACATGCTTCTAACACCTCTACAGTGCACATGCAGCTGTTTAACAACAGAAAAACTCTGGCATTCTGGATGCCAAGAGGGTTTCCATCTGGTATTAACCCAGTGCAACAGTAACTCCTCTGAGAAAGAAATTGGGTTTTTAGGATTTTTAAATTCATTGCAGTCTTCGTAAAGGTAGTTAAGCACAGAAATTCCCTGGACAAACCCTGGCAGCTTGAGTCTGAAGGTATTATCAGAGCCAGTTGTTAATACTGACAGCTCCTAAATAAGTATTTGCAACAGACTGGTTTGAGCTCAGGCAGAGTTTTGTGACAGACTTGTGAGGCTAGAAACAGCATATCAGCACCGCTCAGTCTCATTTAACCCTTCAACAGCAGCCTTCCAGCTCCACTCCAGATGGGCTGGCTGCACTGCTGACAGAAGTCATTGCCAGCTAGTCCTGATTTCATTCGCAGCTATCCTATTTCAAATGAGCTCATAAGAAGCAACTTTAAACTTTGTGCAGAAACGCATTGGGATCTCTTGGAAAAAAAAAAAAGCAAGCAAACCCAAACAAACCCAACAGCTGAATCGCCTCCCAGTAACTTCAGCTTTGCAGGGAAAGCGGGAGAGGCTGGGGCAGGTTTTGCCAAGAGGCTCTGGCTGGGCTGCACAGCCTCAGAGCTCTTTTCTCCATTTGGCCAAGCAGCCTGTCCTCCACCCCATCTCACCCTCACACTGACTCTGAGCACACATGAGGATGGTCCATGTTGCTAATCTGGCAAATAAATGCTCTGTGTTTGGCTGGGTTAACTTTCTAGTAGTTGCAAACTAAATCTACCTCCTGCAGTGACAGACCAGCATGAGTCCGGAGCAGGACCTTCCCCTGGTTACACTCAGCAAGCTGGTTAATCAGCTTACGCTGCGTTGTATTGCTTCACACCTGCTTTACTGAGTGGAATGGAAGCACAGCTTTATTCTTTATGTAATCAGCTAAACATGATTTATTTATTTATTTATTAAACCAGAAAAGCTGAAGCTACTTTCAGTTGGCTCTGCAGTACTTAAAGCTACCCCACCTCATGAGCTAAAACCTAACTCCAAGTTTCTCCCCAAGTTTACTGGAAGAGTTTAAAAACTTTATTGAAGGGGTTCCCTGAGAGATACTTCAAGAAAGATAAACGTACATCCAGTTGAGATTAAATTAGCTATACCAGACTCCACAGTTTACCAGAAAAAAATATACAACAAAAATCCAAAGCAATGAACAAAACCAAACAAACTCTTCACAGTGTTCCCTAAAACACAGAAATCCTATAGGATGTTTCCCCCCAGCTAAATAACAGATTCTGAGTATTCCATACACCACCATGGCAGAAGAGTCCTTCTCACTCCTATGGTAAGTACACAAGAATAAGACAGTGACTCTTCAGCAAGCTTTTTCTTACCCTGGGAGAGAACAACCTCAATACCAATAACTGGTATGAAAGTACATCAATATGTTATATTTAGCCCAGTTTAATGTGTTTAGCCTTTACTCTCTGAGATTGTCAAATGTATACAATTTGAAAGAAATAAAATTTCTTTTTTCTTTCCAGCTGGAAAAGAATAATGAAGACAAAGGAGCAGCAAAATTCCTAGTTCTCTCTTCCCTCCATCTTCAACAACACTTCCCCTCCCTTTTTTTAAAAATAACCATTCCTATTATTCTAAAAAAAAATTTTAAAATCATGTTTAGACTAAGCGACCTGTAAAATAGCATGGAAGAGGCAAATATTCTTAACAGGTTTCTTATTAAATATGACATCAATAAAGTATTCTTGAGTTTTTAAAAGCTGCAATACAAAATATTTAAGAAAAGAATCTGGGCCAAGACATTTAATTATAAAAGTTACCGAAAGTCAAAGTGCTTATTATACAGCAATTAGAAGATCGCACGGAATTTTAACAGTAAGAATTTCACATATAAATGTCACAATTTCATATTAGATTACAGACATCCAAAAATCCTGTATCAAATTGCTTTGAAGATCTTAAACCAGTTCCTTAGCAGAGAAAGGTGTTCCAATCAAGAGTGTAAAAAACCCAACCAAACCAAACCTACAAAACTGGCTCAGAGCCACCGCTCTTATGGAGTTTAAACAGACTTGGACTTAAATGCAGTATTTTTAGATTAAATGAGAGTGAACAGATATTATCCCACAAGAAGAGAATGTTAAATTTCTGGCAGCATACTAAGACAACTCAGTGCTTTTCTGCATACCAGACTATAAAATCACCACGTGTCAGAACAGCTGAAATAGAATTGATACAAATCTTGGAACATTAGTTATAAATGACAAAAAAATGCTATTAGAGCCTGCATCAACTGTTGCAGCATAAATCCATAGCTTTTGTAATTCCCTTAACTTCAGATTTTGCTTCTCTCAAAAGTTTTCAAAGCCAGACCACAAGTTTCTAGTGTAATATCAAACTGATTAGGTCATTACGTCTGTCAAACAGACTAGAACAAATAAACATTAAATCACATCAGATTAATTCCACTCTAAATTCCAAGTGCATTTCTAATTATTTTTTCTTAATGAAATGTTGATGTTTTTAATATACCACCAATAATGCAGGGTTCAATAAATAAACCCACTAGAACTCACACTTTATTCTGAATAGGTAAAAAGCATATCTATCCCTTATATAGTTTTCTATCCAATGCCTGATGACAAAGCAAGGTCATGCATATTATCTGCTGAAACTAGTCTTTCCTACAGGGGCAGAACTCAAAGTTTATACTTGGAAAGGTACTCAATCCTGAAGGACTCTCTGACTACAAACACTTAAAAAAATCCTCTTCTAAAAAGGATGTGAAGCTGCAAAGAGGCCATAAAACCCAGTGTCAGGGGTTTTATTTTTTCCATCCAGATGATGCCAGGAGCAGGTTTACTGCTACCTCCACAGGAAAACAGAAATCGCTGGAATGGAAATGCAGATGTTATGTTATTTTATATTAATATTATATCTATATTAATATTTTCAGAAGCCTGTGTTGAAATGGCTCAAAAACATTAAAGCCAAAATTGATTAGTGTGAGTTTTTACCTCAGACTGCAGGTGCTGGATCACAACTGTTAATGCTTCAAACTTCTGGTTACTGCTCGTCAGGAATTTTTTCAGCTGCAGGATGATTCCACTTTGGGTCTCACATTTTGTTTTGTACTGTGTCAACTCGGCTGTTTTTGTGCCAGGTGAATGCACATCTGTGGAGGCTTGAGTCTGTATGCACAAGCTCTTGGGACTCCGCTGCTTGCCCTTGTCAACTAAAACAACAACAATTACCAATTAATATGCGCTTTATATTGAAGTCTTGCCAAAACTTGAAAGACAGGTGAAAAAGAAAGTAGTTGTAAATTCATATAAACACTTCCTGAAATACTAACTAGGAGAGAGGGTTATTTCAGCAGCACTGCAGAGCAGACACTATCATCTGCCAGGTTAATTTCTAGCACTATAACCTTGTATACAATGTTTTGTATTTTATCCCTACCTCCCAGTATTCTGTGGCTTTACTTTTCAGCATACTTTTCACAATGTGCTTTGAGTAAATATCTCCATTAAATGCTAGATCTCTGCCATCCTACCTATCCAGTAACTTATTTCTAAAGTAAGAATTGATCGCTTGTTTGCAACATGAATTTCATATTTCCTGCACTCTGCAGTATTGCTGAATACAAACCTATTTTCCCTGTATTTATTTGGTCTTTTTCTTCCTTTCAAAATTTTCATTGCAAAAACTCCCCTCTCTGCAGCTCAGGTTTGAGCTTTACTAACTAGAAGTCTTGCAGCATTTCTTAGTGTTAGTAATTTCAGTCAGAAGGATGAGACTTTTTAAAAAAATGCTCTAAAAAGTAATAGATTTTGAGTTTGCCCTGCCACTTTTCACTGTCCAAGGATTACATCACTGATTTAATATTCCTCATTATGTTGCAACCTCATCCCTTCACAGTCCACAATCATCTCATGCCAGAGGAAACCACATTACATAATCCAGCGCTTCACTCGTAAACACTGCTGGGGTTACAGGTTTCTCTGCTGCCTTCAGCCTGGGAAGGGAGCACAGCGGTGCCGCACCGATAAGGCCGGTCTTCCCCGCTCCAGCACACGGGGAACAAGCAAACACTTTTGCAATAAAAGGCTGATGCAATACAGAAACATCCCTTGGCAATTTAATGAAGACATCTAAGCAGATTACTTTGTACAGGTTCAACTTAACACGACTTCTTCAGGATAAAGTGAAAAAACTTGAGAGGTGAGATTTGGAGAAAAGAAAAACAGGAACATGCAGAAAAAATGGGGCACAAACTAACCAACTACAAGTAGTTGCTCATGAATCCCTTCTGAAGCCCAAGCACCTGGTTTGAAGGTTGTTAAGTGATTCTGGAATAGTCCCAAGAGTGTAAGGTTCAATCACATAACTGGAGACAGTATTAATAACAAAAGTTTTGATTTTCAGTTAATGTTAGTGTGATTGACACATCAGCTATTGCATTAATACAGTCTTGCACAGCCTTCACTTGTTTTTCAAAGCACTGGAAAACAAGTTTCCTGCTCAAAATACTGATGTCCGCTGTGCTTCACTCACTGAGCCTATCAATTTTCCAAATAAATTCCCTCTAGGCAAGATGCTTTGTCATCCCTTATAGTTAGAGATAGCGCATTGCTTTATCATCTTCAGATGCTCTTGTATTCTTGGAGATTTCACTACACTTCTACTCAGAGATGCTGATTGTTACAAGGGCATATTTTGAATCAGAAAGATACCAGCTTGCAGTTTAACAGTAGAGCTATTAAAAGGTATATCAACATGATAATCCAAATCAAAATACAAATCTGTAGGGGAAAGAAAGATCAAGCCTGGCTGCCAGCTCTAGCTAGCTTATTTTTACCACCATTTTATCTACTGTAATACACTTCTTTTCTGGTAGTGCAGACATAACTATGTTCTTTGAGTAGGCCTCTTTAAATAAATGACAGTTCACATTTGAGAGCAACCATGTCAGATTTCCAGCAACCTTACAGAGAACACTGTGTTTAGGAAAATACTGGTTACCTTCTGAAGCTCCTTCAAAAATCACAAGAGACAGTAATCAAGGAGAGAGGGGAAAAAAAGAGCAGGGACTAGAGAATAAACATGTTCAGTCAGTTCCCTGCCCTACTGCCTTAAATACTCCTACGCCCTCAAATATTTCACCTCCCTTCCTGAATGCTCCACTTATAATAGAGAAATAGAGCACTCTTGATTTAAGGGTACTGGGTAAATTCACTGATATAGATGCTAATGTCACCATTTAATTAACTATATGAAATAAATTTTACGTGCATTTGTAGGACCTTGCAGAGCTGCATTAAACATGAACAATTTTTTTCAGACAATATTTATTCTGGTAAAAAATTACATCACATACTGTTACCTAATGAAGTTATTTCACCTAAATACAGAGATACCACAGCTAACCACAAATGACACAAGACTCTAGATATTCACTGTTTCCAGAGTTCAGCCAGTCTTTATCAGTTTGCCAGTTTCATGCCTCTGCTTTTATCATGGTGCCCAGACTACCAAGTCCTTTCCTAGAAGCTCATTCAAACATCCAACCAAGTCAACTCTGGATACTATACTAAAAAAAGCTGAACGAAAAAACACACACTAGAGACATATAGTGACATTCCTGTTGGCAATTTTATCATAGACATGTGCTATACACAGCCACTTAAAACAGTGAAAAGCATTCCTCTGCTAGCATGAACCCTCTGTATCATGAACTGCCCCTACAGATTAACACCAGCAACACTCCAATGCTTATTTATGGCCTACATATCTCTGGGCAATGACAGATTGTTTCCAGATTCGTATAGAAGGCACGCTGTAATGTCAAAACAAAAGCCATGCTTTCATTAAAATAAAAGCATCACAAGTCTAATTACTGGTATAGCACATCAGTGATGGACTCTAAATTTCAGACAGTACTAGTTAACAGCCGAAGTCCTCCTCACTTTAGCCTTCTTCCTTGCCACCTTTACACAGTCAGACTTGTAAAGCAGAACAATTTCTACCCATAAGCTAGGTTCTGAACTGCTCTCCAACAAGCTCAAAACCACTGTACCCAATCTGGTTGAAACACTCTATTTCTGAAGACTAGAAATCAGATCCTCCAGTACTACATGCAGCACAGGAACCAGACAGAACCACCATCTAGGATCTGATTTTGTAAAGAGTAAGGCTTTTGATTACCGAATCATTCACAGAATATTCAATATCTTGCTGGTAAAAAAGAATACCCTACTGATAACCTTGGAAAAGATTCAAAAATCCTCCCACACGCTCTACAGCTGCTACATGGGTGGCAGCAGCTGACTCTGGTTTTCAGGAGAATAGTAGACCCATCCCAAGCTTTTCCATAAAGCAAACAGTTTCCCATATATAGCTTCTCTGATTAATAGGTGTTCAAAAGCAAGAAATTCACAATCATAGAATCACTTAGGTTGGAAAAGACCTCTAAGATCATCAAGTCCACCCTTCATCCCAACATCTCCCTGACCACTAGACTGTACAACTGTCTGTGCAGCAGGGAGCGTTCCATAAAGTTATGCTGAAGTGCTGGGGTATTGCCTGGTACTTGACATTGTACTTGGCTGGCTATCCCAGAGCTTGCCTGGTACTGCTGGCTTCCTGAGCCTCTCTGTCTTGTGCACTGTTACTGAATCACCAGATGAAAAATCTATCACCCACTTTTTGGTTTGCAGAGCCAAACTGAAGCCTTCCTTTGCTTATCATATCACGTACTTGAAAGGTCTGTGTAGTAATTTCTATGCTAGCTAGAAATTATTTTCTTTAAGCAAGAGTTTCACATTCTAAAAAAAAAAAAATAATTTTTTTTTAAAAAATTTATTTCTTAAAAGCATTCCAAACAGCCCAAACAAACTACTTGACAAGCACAAGTAGGAACAGCGTCACTTCTCTCCCCACACTTTCGCAGTCACCATTGCCTTACCCCTAAGCACCTTCTTTTCACATTCCTCATCCAAACTGTTAGCTTCCACAGGTTTTTGAAAACCCATGTGTGTCTTGTGTAAGCATTTTTCAAAGAAAAATCCTTGCTCAACATTTTCCCTTGTAGGAAGACGCAGGCTGGTAAAAACTTTCTGCCTCTCCTCCATTTTCTGGAAAGCCTTGTCTACACATGTTAAATTGGTGCTCACTTCTTTGATCAGTAAGACCAGATCAGCCTGAGTATTTAATCGAGCTTCCATTTCTTCTCTTACTCGCTGGATTTCCTCAAGCACAGTTCTTATATCCAAGTGACTGGACTCCACCTCTGCTTTGAGATCTTCTTTCACCTGTTGCTGGCTCTTCTGCAGTGCTAACACAGTTCTGATTTCCTTTTGAGATGTTTCCATGTCATGTTTTAGTTCCTTCTGTCCAGCCTGCATTGCCTCCTGGCTAGCTTTCACTTCTGCCAACAGAGCAGCAAGGCACTCCATCCCGATCCCACAGAAGTCTCAAGACCTCTTCCAGTGTCACAGCTTCCAAGCAGCCAGGTACATTTGCAAGCTGGGAGCAGACTTCCTCAGATAGCAAGAGAGCTAGCACATAGCCCTTGGTACAGTATCCTGCCTCAATTTACAGCGTGCTGCAGTGAAGGTACTAGGTAAGAAGTCTAGTACAAGGTGAGAAGACAAAGGCACTAAATAAAGTACTTCAATAAGCAGGGCTCTAGAGCCAGAGCTCCTTCTCAGGACTCAGCCAGAGCACTAATCAGTTTAATTGGCAGATTATGCCACACCTGAATTTTTAAAAATCTTTTGCTGACATCATTGTAGGTGGGATGTCACCCCAAAAGCCACTCCCAACAGTCACTCGATCTGTGCATCAATCAAAGTATGCCTGGGCATCAGTTACCAGGTTTGTTGCAACACAGCCAAACACTCTGCAAGAACACAGCAGCCCTTCCTTTCCAACACAAAGGCTCAAAAGGAGCCTGAATTGCCTGCAGGAGCTGAAAGCCAAACAGTTCAACAGCGCTTAGTTATTTCAATTGTACATCCAACAAGGTGATTATGCACCTGTCCTTCTGCTCGTGTTTGTAGTGAGGGTTCAGGAGTACATCTGTGAGCACCTTGAACATTGGTCCATTCCCACTGACTACCCTCCTTATTCCCACTGAATGCCCTCCTCATTCCCATAGCTAGCAATCTTTGGATGAACCCAGATCCAGAAGAAGCCCTCTAGTTCACAAACAACAAACAGTTACCAGAACAATATGGAAAAACTGACTAATAAGTTATTTTGGGCAGATTAAGGAGGCTAAGCTTTTTAGCTACCAGGTCAGAGTTAACTTTACCCTGTAAAAGCTAAATCTTCTTACTTTTAAACACAGAACTCACAATAGGTCTAGGATCCATATAAAAACAGGTAGGTTAATGACACCAGGCTGTTAGCTGTTTTGTTACACAGCAATTTAATTACCCAGTCATTGGATTCAGTTTGGAAAAAATGACTAACACAATGTAGATCTTGGTCTACAGAAGGTGTCAAGCTCTGCCTTCAAAGAGGTGAGCTGGTATTCAGTGCAACACCCAGCATTCAGAGCTTGCAATCAAAGTTTACTGCTCACTTTCCAGTTCACCTCCTACACTAGTCCAAGATCATGGGACCAGGAAGGTATCAGAGATACCCTCCACACAGAGCATCTCAGGGTTTGCAGGTAACCCCTGGCTGTCCTGCTATCGCAGTGGTATCACAGCCCCTGGTAGACACCATGCCAACAGTGGAGCTTTTTTCTGAGTCTCTGTATCACCTGCGGAAGGCCAGGCATGGGCTTTCTGATGGGATTTCCCCAGCACAGACCCATGTCTCATTTCCAGCTGGACTACTATCCTGAGAGCTCCTTAGCACTACTGACCACATACAGTCACCACTAAGGACCAGTACACAAAACAGACTGCAGAAGCACAATCTGAAGTTTGAATCCAGATTAATATCCTTGGCAAAAGATTTAGGTAGGTGAAGAAAGACAGGTATGAGCACTAGCAGTATTTCTGCAGCCCTAGACCAACACCTGCAATAATTCAGCTCAGCAGTATAACACTTCACTCCAACCTGCACCACGTTAGTGATTCCTAAAAATCCCACAGACAGAGGTGAAGCACTTGCAAAGATCTTGTCAGACACTTAATGGCAGCAAATGAGAACTCACTTGAATTTTTTTCCATTGGTTCAAGTATGATACAGGTGGAGAACAGGTCTCTCTCATAGAGGTAACCACCTAAGACCTAACTCTTCCTGATAGCCCAAAGCTGCAGCCTCCTTTCTACATGTGTGTGCACCCACCCCAATTGCCAAGTGCTTTCTCCTATAACATAATACACCGAAGAAAGCTCTCCTTAGAAACTAGTCTCTTGCTCTATATAAAATACTTATTCTATCCAGAATGTAGTCTACGTGTTTTGTACATTTCTCACTCAAACTAAGAAGTCTGACCAAGAAGGACTCTCTGGTGATTTGTAAAGATCACCTTCTTCACGTAGCTTTCAGGCAGGTTTCCTTTGCTTTTCTTCATTCTGGAAGACACTCTCAAAAATATCTCTACCATTAAATTTGCAAATAGACACTACAAAGCAAACTGAAAATCTACAGAGGTTGCTGGTACTCTGAATTTTACAATGTGTCTCTCAGCAGGAATATTTGTTAAACTAACAACACATGAACAACATCTTCATCAATGCACAACCTTCCAAATCCAGAATTTCAAATCTTGAAATTGCCTATTTCTGCTGTTGCACATCAGCTTCTGCTCCACCTAAGCTGTCTCTATCCTTGATGCATCTCAAGTATCCTAACATTTTCTCCTGCTTAGGAAAAAAATCTCCTGATTTCATAGACTAACAGAAGCCAAACACTGATGAGGATTTCCTCTCAAGAATAAATTAATTACACCAAGCCCTATTTAAATAAAATCTGGTCTCTTTGGGTGGGATGTTTGGGTTGGGGTTTTTTTTTTGTTTTATTTTTTCAAGTATTTATTCTGTTTTATGAAAACACAAAAATCCTTTACACAATTAGCTACCAGCAAACACAAACACCCTCTATTTCTATAGCTCTAATACTATGAGAATAAAATCCATGAAGTTAAAACATCTGAGAAAAGCACTATGCATAGTTTTGAAGTCAACATAAACTCACTAAACCACAGTAGCAGTTATATTTTACAGTGTTAGTGCAGCACATTCGAAGTATAAAACAAAAGAATTTACACAAAGCTTGAGTGAATCATACAAAAAAATCCATTACTTGGACCTTCAGGGTGGTTTCACGTTCTGTGCATCTGACCAATTTGTACAACTAGGACTGTGGTCAGACTTAAAACAGCAATCAGATATTTTCACTTCACAAGCATGAAAGAGGAAGCATCTAGTTGCCTCAATATATTGACTTCTTCCTTTTTCAGAAAGTCTGATTTACATCTAATTATAATTGGTAACTGAACACACCTCAAGCACTGCAAAACAACCAAACCAAACCAAAAAATCCCACAATCCCACCCTTGGACTTCTTGGCATTAGGCTGGCAAAGAGTTTGAGAACTAACAAGAAAGACCATATCAAAAATGAAAAAAAAGAGAGTAAGGACTAGAGAGGGCTACAGAACCAAGTACTTGCTATATATGAGGACGGAATACTTCGACAAGAACATATTCTTGCAAACTAGATATATACTCACATTTATGAAATCAGCCAAGTTACAACTAAAATACTGAAATAAAGGTAAGGAAATGCTGCCAACACATCCCACAGCACATACTGAACTGAGTTACAGAAAGCTTCACAAAGCATGCATCCTGTACAATATTAACAGTCATGAAATATCTACAGCTAACCCCATCCAATGGAGTTTTGAGCTGGGCCAAATTTCTCCAGATACACTGATAAACACTAAAGCAAACTTGAAGGTCTACCTGTTTTTATTAGAGCCTGAAGAACATAGACTTACACTGCTGACCTCTATTCTAGATGCTTTTTCTCCTCCTGTGAGCAAGCTAGTCCCATCGATGCAGTATTGCGTGACCCATGGGTCTGATTCTGGGTTTTTTTCCCCCTCACAAGATCTCAAATCTCACTCTCGCATCTAAACCAGACCACAAGTGGGTACATAACTTCACCTTGTATGTTAATTTTTACACAGCTAGTACTGAAGCCTCAAAAAATCTCTACAATTCACCCCCATCTCCTTCCCCCCCACTGTAATGCATATAAGGTATTTGAGCAATGCAACAGCAAGACTGATCATCCATTTGATCTCATGGCTTTGATTTTAAAGTTTGCCTTGTGACAAGCTACAGCACTTCAGAGAAGGACACTTAAGAACATCCATACGAATAAGGAAGCTGTTAGGTTTAATCTGCAGTAGTACATATGTTATCTTTGAGAGGACCCGGAAATTTGGCTAGCTGTAAATTACCACCCTAAATTCTTTCAAAACTCCTGCTCTGGGCTATAAACCCAGGAAGCAGTTTCAGACAAATATACAGGGAAAGCAGTCACAAAACTAAATTAATGGTGTCTGCGGAGGGCTTGACAGGCTAGACTTGGATGGAAGTCTTCCAACCCCTCCAGCCACTCCACAGCTTGGTCAACTGCAGTATTTGCCTGCATCCAGCTTGGCAAGCAGCAAACATACACCTTCCTGTTGTGCCTCTCAGAGTCCAGGCGGTTACTGTACAAACACAGACTCCTGAAGAAGCAATGTTCTGTTTCTAAGCTCTGCCTCAGGCCTGTCTATATAAACTGGTGCAGACAGCCCCAATCTGCTCTGTTCATGCATCAAGCACATCAGTCATGAGCCAGTTCCAGTCCACAGGAAAGAAACTTCATTTTTCAGAGTTGTGCCTGAATAATTTGCCCAACCAAAATTCTGAAGATGACACTGTACCTCAGAAATTCTTCTAGCTACTTATTCAGCTGGTCTTGTCTCAAGAAGCTAGGGGAAGAGAAACAGCACTTTTCATCCTGCATCTCCCCCTGAATCAATGCAGTCTGAAACTCAAGACAACAATTAAATGCTTTCTAGAGCAGAACTGCAGCTCTGCTTTTCCTTTACTCTTACTGTAACCTCTTAAGATTCCCTCCTTTAGGGTCAGCCACTAGCCCATGTCCAGGAACATCATCTTATTTTAGATGTCATCAAATCCTTTTCAGGTTGTTCTGAATAAACTAAACAGTAACTATCACAGAGTCTTTAAAATATTTTACAGGAACTGAACAAAATTTAACTGCAGGCAGGTAAAACATGACCTAGATGCTTAACTGACTCAGCAGCATTAAAACATACACAGCAGAAATCCCTCTCACTTTCTCTGCAGGGGTACAAAGGTTTTTCAGCATATTTTTCCTTAAAAGCTGGTACAGCCTAGAGTGCAGAATCATCACATATTATTCCAGGCACTTAGACTGAAGTACTGTTTCTGAAGTCTGTGTCTATCCTCTCATGTCAACTCACTCATTGACTTGCAGTATTATAGCACTGACTTCTAGTCTCAGTACAGCATTTAAAATCCCTCCCTTTTCGCTCCTCACTTCTAGCCACAGAACTGGATATTCTCTTTATACACACGATAGCAAAAAGGAAAAGGAAATCTCAGATGTATTTACGTACTTCAAAGAGCTCTATGTCTGTTTAATGTTCTAATCGCATGCTTAACACTCATATCTTGCAGCACCGGCCACACGGGGTTTCATGCTGGTAGAATCAAGTCTCTTCTGAAGCAGAGCCCATTAGCATGTCAAACACTTCCCTGTCCGTTACAACGCTGACTATGAGGTAAGGAACCAAGTGTTTATGGACCACATCAGAGTCCTGCAGCCTAAAGCTGCTACCTAGAAACTATAATATACTGCATCAGCTCTTTTATTAGTTTCCTGCTTGTTGACACAACAAATGGAGCATGAACCAAGGGCGCCGTTTTGTTACCAGATACTTTACACAGAAAGAGGGGTGGAAGAGAAAACCTGCAAATACAAGCAACTGGGAAGAAACTAAGAGATAGCAATTAAGGCCAGTTTTCCGACCACACACCTTTCTAAGCAAGCTTTTGCATGATCTCCACAAAAGGCTCAGCAACCCCAAGCAGTCCTTAACCACTCCTGCACAAGAGTTCTTCTGAAGAGATATGCAAACCTTCTGAAGATGTATGTGACATACGTAAATAGTACTTCATACTATTTCAAGCTCTGAAGTAATAACCCAGCATAGCAAGCTCTCTGTCTGAACTTTTTCTGTCGGATAATGAACATGCCACTGCTATCATTTTGTGAGAGACAGTGAGCTCCTCCTGCAATCAGGAACCACTCGAGGCAGCCATCAATCTAAGGCAAGCAAAATACCAACAACCCAAGTGTGACATTGCACTAAGGCTCCTAGATAAGCCTTGGTTTCCAGTTTCTAACCCAACAAACTCTTACTCATATGACAGCCTTTGAGCTGGTTTCCCTGTGGGTGCACCTATTAAAATTAACCATCCATTTAAAGCCCCAGTATTTCTCAACCAAAAACATGCCTTCATCCAAGTGATTAACACTGATCTGTCTGTGTTTCCTTAAGATGT
>VYZX01006977.1:7042-49794 GCA_013401335.1 Brachypteracias leptosomus
ATCTAGACCAACATCGAAGGGAAAAGAAGTGGAATCAATACAAATATCTACTTTAAAAGTCATCATTTCATTTGTCATGGAGGAGCTCTGCCAGACTTAAGCGAATTTTCCCCTGCAACTACAATATGGCACCCCTCATGTTACAAAGCTAGTGTATTTTCATGCACGTAGTGCACACCTTGCCTAACCTACATGCCAGGACTTAGGAAAAAAAAGATCACAGGTTGCTCTTATCCTACACTGAAAAGCTGAAAGGGAGGGTAATCAGAGCTTTTGGAATAATATGATGAGGAGCAAGAATAATACTAAGGGGAGATGAGACTTTGCTATTTGTCCTCTTTTTACCCATGTAGATGTATACCCTGTGCATGTTCTTTAAATGGCACATAGATTATATACATGAAAACTCATTAAAAGCAATACACTAGCATGTTGCAGGTGTATGTTTATGTCAGATTGAAAAGTGTGAGAAAATACAGGTGAGACTAATAAGACAGAAGGTATTGGAGAGTAAAAAATGATGTATTCTTTTATGTGTTTCTAGTATTTCTTGAACTTTATAATTCAGACAAAGCTGAGTAATAACTGTTAATAACAAGGCCTTGAGGAATACTGGTGCCTTTCACTAGTTTCTGTACATCTCAGTTATTGATTTGCTACCTTATTAAAAACTATTTAATTAATTACCCGTTTTCAGCTCCTCACCATCCTTAAACTGCATTGCTAACAGCATGTTGGCCTTAGGTGTTTCCTTACTGTCATTCATATAAGAATATGTTGAAACACTCAGAACTTCATGTAGACATGAGCTAGTATATGGTTCTACGTACACAATAGGAATTACTTAGAATTCCTACACCATCTACAGAAACTTGTGTGTTAAGCCCTTGAAAGAATGAGGTAAAGATTCAACTCACTATACCATGATCTTGATGGGAGTGTTTGTACCATGTTGCTGCAAGGGATTTCTATCCAGAGTACCTCACGAGAGGAATATAAATGAACTCCACAAGAGCCAGAAGAGGTAGCTGATAATTTATTCTAATCTATGTGGAGAAAAACTGAAGCTCAGGAAATTAGTATTGCCGAAGTGAACGGGAAAGGTAATTTCCCACAAAGGGAAGGAATATGGACTGTCCAGTTGGCTCACTAAGTTCTGTTTTGACTCGTAATTCTTTAAGACTGACAGCACTAACACAATTTTAGTTTGGCCTGCTGACTGTTGTAATAGACTTCTGGACTGAAAGATCTTGCCTTACTAATTCTTACAGAATGTGTGTGTAAGGCTGGTAGGGATCATCTGTGTATTCCACTTTTGGATGAGGATTTTATTTGAAGATGATTAAGAGTGCTCTGTGAGGACATTAATGGAATATAACAATGGAGAACTCATTTTCATCTGAGGAATGAAGAGGATGAGTCTATTATGTCTTGTGGCATAGCTACCCTTGGCTCAGAAACCCTCATCCATTATTTACTTCTCATCCTGATAAGATTGCTAGAATGCCTCCTGTTGTCTTTCACAGCGTGGTATGTTATTTCTGGGCTTCTCAAGAAGTGATATGTATGCTTCCCATGATGCTGACCAGGACAACTGTTTAGAAACACACATTGCACATTTAGGACAAACTGCAGAAAATAGTTTATCTGCCTTTTCTATTACTCTAGCTCAGGGTAGTGATTTGTATTACTTTTTGGGAGGTGGGCATGGATTTTGTTCTTCAAATTATTGCTTTAGAACTTTTATTTTCAGTCCTTTGGTGGGTGCAGCCAAACTTGTTTAGTACTGAAACTGGTAAGTTTTCAGAACAATTTGCAAGGGTGCTTTCAAATTGCCTTTTAACTGACTGAAGGAATTAACTGTTGCAGAGAATCTAGGATTTGTGTGCTCTTCTATGTGCAAAATCACATGCTACTGAAGTTTCTCAGTTCCTTTAATCTCTCCTGACTTGAATAATTAAATCAGAGGATTCTGCAACAGAAAAGGAAGGTGAGAAGAAACAGCAAACAGAACAGGGACAGTCTAGAAGTAAAAAATTGAGAGAGTGTTGTGCCTTGCAGGGCTTGACTGCCCGGTTTACTCTTCCAGGAGCAAAAGAAAGTGATAAATTGTTGAGGCCTTGGGATTAAAACAGCATGGTGGAGTTTCTGGGACCTTCCTGGGAATCATCTCTAAATGCTGAAGTGCCCAAGTGCTCCAATTGAAGAAAAAGGGAAGTACACAAAGAAATGCCTGAAGCAAAGAAGTTGATTTCTACCACAGCAATGATGGTCACTGAAACATAGTGAAGTAGTAGAAACATACTAAAGCTTGCAAAAAAAAAAAAAAAGTTTAAGGTATGAGGAATCATACATTAGCTTTTATTGTTTTTATCTAGTACTCTTTATACCTTGTACCTTTGAGTTAAATAATAAATAATGCTTTCTTTGGGGATAGCACCAGTGAGTTAGCTGTTGCCATAAGGCAGAAAGGGAGGAAGGCTGATCAAGTTACAAGTTGGGAATTTCTCTTCAACGTGTTCAACAAAGAAGAAGAGGGAGTGGCAGCTTGGTGCTGGAGGCAAGGTCCAATAACAAACGTGGTTGCTTGGGAGGTAAACTTGAGTGGGGATTAAAGGCTAAAAAGATCAACTTCTATAGTTGCAACTATGACAGTCAAGAATGGATTGATGCTTTCACTGAGCTTTTTCCTCTGTGTACTGTTAAGGTCAGCTTAAGGCTCATTGTCTAGCAAGTACTGTCCTCAAGGGACGGTCTCCAATCCTATTATAATGATGTCAGCTACTAGCAAACTGTACTTGATGGACGAACTAGCTTCTTCTCATCTCATTTATATCCTACATAATTATTCTGTTTTTTCTTGATTCACATCTGTGCCTGTGAGAAGAGAATCAGTCAGTGAATTGAGGCTTTTTTTAGTTCATGCTGGAGTTTAAGATCCTTCCTTTGTTCCTGACTTTATCCAATCATTTAAATGAGATACGCATCATTTCTAGTTCAGATACAGGCTTTCCTAAATGTGAAATTAAAAATGTAGGTCCAACTTTTACAAATGTCACAGTTTTCAGATTCAGCTTGTGGTAGATATTGTGGTGAAGAGGAACAACTTCATGAAATAATACAAGGTCCTGATGTAGCCTATTCCAATTATTACATCTATTGAATAAATCACCCTAAAACCAGATCAATTTAAAACAATGGACTATTTAATTTAATTAACAATAGCAACTAGTTATCTTCAGAACTGAGTAGCTTTATTTGGCTTATTTGTTACACAGCAATTGAATAGATGTGGTTTAGAAGTGAGATGGTATAAATTCAGAGCAATGAAAAAGGGCAATCCTACTTTCCAAACTGTGTGTACTCTGCAAACATTACAGTTATAGTACATATTGTTTTTGAAGCATGAAAATACCCTAATGTCTGAAACCAACTTATCTTTCATCAGTCATTTTCAGATGGGCTTTATTCCATTCAAGAAGGGGAATATTACAAAATAACCCATTTATAAACAGCTGGTCTATATGATTCATAGAACATTCAAGCCTGTCATGTTAACTTCATAGGACATTCAGTCTCTTTGTATGGTAACCAGTGCTCTGAGCTTCTCAGAATTTAAATATGAGGAACCTATGATGTTGTGCTACTCATCCAATACAGGTGTTTTTTCAAACACCTGTATCACCTTTCTTCAGAAAGATGCTCTTAATTTTATCATCTGTTACTAATTTTATTTCTGATCATTATTTTATTTTTTAATTATTTTTTTTTTAGTATTTTGGCTGCAGGAATGCATCCCAACACCCACAGATGTCATTTAGTGGTGAAATTCAAGCACTGTGTGCCTAGTGCCAGAGATGCCACCCACTCACTAGGAATATTTATGCAGCTATATGGGCATGCCAGCCATGTGAACATACCTCATCCTCAAGAACACTCTGGCTTACTGTTTTCAGCAGCTGCTCTGAGACATAATGGGCAGGCATCCTAAGAGATTTCACCATGCCTTGGGGCAAAGACTGGTTATATCTCCCTACTTGGAAAGCTCCAGTCTGCCTACAAGAATAGGGAAGAAAATGTGGCTCTCTCACAACCCTTGTCACAGGACAAAGTTGGCTGCATCAGCCTGAAAAGAAGGAAAAACCAGAGATGAAAGAGTTCTTTCTTAGTTCATATGGTGCTGATCCCCAGGTCTCAAATTGGATGCTTTTCACTTGTTTTCTGCCCTTGCTATGGTTGCTCCAAAGTTGAAACCAACATAGGTTGCATTATTTTTTTCCCACTTTTTCTACCTCCATAGGGTGAATAGAGTATATGGTCTAATATTACATTTTTCTAGGCAAAGGGAAGATAACATAGAGTGGCTTCTTAAATGTTGGTGCTCTTGGTTATACGCTAGAGAAGATTTATACCCAGATAGAAGTTTTGTTAATGGTGTTATAAAAGTCTCTTAGCTATTCCAAAATATTATTCTGAACCTGACTACAAAGCCCTTACAGAGAATGTGGCTGTATTGGGTTTGCATGGCAAGATTTTGGTAGCGGGGGGGATACAGAGGTGGCTTCTGGGAGAAGCTGCTACAAACTTCCCCAATGTCCGATAGAGCCACTGTCAGCCAGCTCCAAGGCTGAGTCCAGCAATGATGATGGTAATGTCTCTGTGATAAAATATTTAAGAAGGGGGAAAAAAAAGCTATGCAAGCACAATGGCAGCCAGAGAAGAGATGAGTGAGAATATGTGAGAGAAACAACTCTGCAGACATCAAGGTCAGTGAAGAAACATGGGGGGGAGGTGCTCGAGGCGCCAGAGCAGAGATTCTCCTGCAGTCCATGGTGAAGACCATGGTGAGGCAGGCTGTACCCCTGAGCCCATGGAGGTTAACAGTGGAGCAGATGTCCACCTGCAGCTAGTGGAGAAACCCACACCAAAGAAGGCTGTGAGCTCCTGAGAAGCCTGCACTGGAGCAGGGTCCTGGCAAGACCTGTGGCTCTGTGGAGAGAGAGGAGCTCATGCTGGAGCAGGTTTGCTGGCAGGACTTGTGACCCCACAGGGGACCCATGCTGGAGCAGTCTGTTTCTGAAGTGCTGCAGGCTGCGGGAGGACCCATGCTGGAGCAGTTCATGAAACTGCAGCCCTTGGCAAGGACTCATCCTGGAAAAGTTCATGTAGAGCTGTGTCCTGTTGGGGGGGACCCCACACTGGAGCAGGGGAAGAGTGTGAGGAATTCTCCCTTTAAGGAGGAAGGAGCAGCAGAGACAACGTGTGATGAAATGACTGCAAACCCCATTGCCTGTCCCTCGGCAGCACTTGGTGGAGGGGGGGAAGAGGTAGAGAAAACTGGGAGTAAATTAAGCCTAGGAAGAAGGAAGGAGTCTGGGGGAAGGTGTTTTAAGTCAAGGTGTTATTTAGTTTTTATTTCTCATTACTCCAAATAAATTAATACTAATTTCCCCAAGTCCCATCTGTTTAGCCCATGATGGTAACTGGTGAGTGATCTCTCCTTGTCCTTATCTCAACTTATGAGCCTTTCATTATATTTTCTCTTCCCTGTCCAGCTGAGATGGGAGAATGATAGAGTGGCTTTGGTGGGCACCTGGCACCCAGCCAGGGTCAACCCACCATGGCAGGATAGCCAGTATTTTTAATACTTGCAGTTTTGTAAAGGTGGTTTTCTCATAGTATTTGGTGCACAAAAAGAGGGGTGTATAAATGAGAGCAGGTCATTATGTGATAGAAGAAAATGAAGCCTATTTGCCATTGATACATAGTAGAAAGTACCAGATTTGAGCACACTGTTACACAAGTGTTTAGAGTAGCCACAGCATTCTTCTGAATTAAAAGCTGATATTTCATTTCTGGATATTCTTCTCCTTCCCCTGAACTGGGGACCTGCCAACCTCAATGGAAGGAAGGGATTTGAAATACTTATTACAGGCCACATATTCATACAGGCATGTTTGAGTGGGCTACTGCAGCTCTTGTTTGCAGTCATCCAGAGCACTTGTGGAAGCCACCTCATTCTGTTTGGTATCTCATGTAATTCTTGTGGCAATTACAGCAGTTGTGTGTATCATGATGCACTGAACATTGGTATTACGTGAACATTTAATTGGAATGGGGGCTACCATAACAATTTCTAGAATTTAAAAACATTTAGCTAACATAGAAAAGATATCCTGAGGCATGGCCATGTGCCAGCTCTCAGTACTATTGAGAGTACAAACTGATGTAGGAACTTCTGGCACATGGAATGGTGAGTGTCACTGAAAAGTCATTATCTTAGTAAATGCCAATATCTTAACGGAGGCAACAGTACTGTATATGAAATATGTGAGTACACACTTCCACTGCCAAAAAAAATTACAAAAAATCTTGCCTCTAGGTTTATTTTATGTACTGCTTTTCCACTGGGAATCTTGATAATGGAAATGTACAAAGTTATCATTAATAACAGTGAATTTCATGAATATAATCACTGCCAGTACATGCTTAGGATAAAGATAAGTTACACAGTCTATCTCTATCATTCATCATGTATGTGGAAACCATTAAAATATATATAAAAAAATTAAATTAACTAATCACATCCCAAACACAGTGTGAATATAATGAATATAAATATTATGAGAGGGAGTTATTTTTAAAAAGTCTTTATTTCTGATCAAAAAAACAGAAGAAATATCATTTATCTTATCACTTTTAACTTTGAATCAAGTCTTATAAATTTGGGCAAATTAACTGCAAACTGATAAGACTTTAGTGCAACAGGTGTGCAATTAAGGCACAACAAAAGAGGGTTTATTAGACTCAGAATGTCATTTGGGAGTTTTAATTGCCTATGCAAGCTAGGGGAAAGTTCATCCTGAATGTTTCACTTATCTTCCAGGAACCATAATTATGTCAGAAGAATTGCAAGATGCTCTAGATAATATGTATGATGCTAGAATTCCAAAACTATGGTTTAGGGTTTCCTGGGAGTCGGCGACTTTAGGATTTTGGTTTACTGAGCTTCTTGAAAGAAACCAGCAGTTCAGCTGTTGGCTGCAGGATGGCCGACCAAATCAGTTCTGGATGACAGGATTCTTTAATCCACAGGTAAGACTGCCAGATCCTTCTAACTCCTATGTAACCATTAAATTAGATCTTGTGAGAACTTCAAGCTGGCTCAATCATGACTATATGAAATGTAATCTAAATTCAATTTTTAGCATAAATGACAGATAAATTAATTTCAACGTCTGTTGGAGAAATTTTTTCTAGACCAAAATAACGTTACTGAAATGATGGGATGCGTCTTTGGGTTGCTTTAATTACAGTTTGGAAATTGGGTTAATACATCTTTTCACGTTTCAAAGTTACCCTCTGTTTTTCCCTTCCTCTGTTATAGCAATGTTTTTAATACGTTATATGAAAATCCCTTTGGGTACAAAACAAGGTAAGTTTCAAAACTTTGACATAGGAAGAAGAGATTTGGACTTGGCTCTCAATCCTGGCAGATCAATTCCTTGAAATGGAAGGTTTGTTATTTATACCACCCAGATTGTGCCAGACTTGGTCTGCAGAGACATACAAAAAATACAGCCTCCTGCCTGCACCATCTAAAATAAAAACCTGGCACAAAATGAAACACAAAAAAGGAAACAGCTGAGAACAGAGTTAAAAGAAGTATACATACCTACATGATGTCTGGTTTCTTTGCACAGCTATCCACATTCATTATAGCTTTTTATGATTCACAGATGTTTGTGGGAAGTAGGAGTTGTGGAAGTGAGTCATTGTGAGAGCATCCAGCCAACAGGTTTCTGTGAAGCCTTAGCGAAAAGCTATTTTAAAGCTCTATTTTAATCTCAGTACTTGTTAGCAATGCAAAAGCTAGCTGAAACAGCTGCCTAGAATAGAGAAAGCAACAGTGGCAAATATTCTCTAGGACTGCTGCTGGGAAATATTAATCTCTCATCTATCATCTCTCCTATCTGTGTCGGCTGTCTGCCAATACCACTTTATAGCTTGGAAGTGTGCTCATAGAACCCCTGAGCAAAGGGTTTCCAAGCAAAAGTATGATGGAGAGGAGTAGGAGTTTTAATAAAATTATTATGCTTCCACATTTGGTTTGTTAGCAACACATTGATAGTGTCACTCTAAAATATTCCTAAGTAACTTTTGCAATGATCAGGCTGCATGCAGCCCTAATAGGCTTTTGATTTTGTTGGTGCTTGTTTTTGCACTACAGATGTGCAAGGGCTGATTGATAGATTTTTGTACTGGTCATTTGAGCTGGCCTTTTCATGCTTTAGGGTTGTGGCAGTTCTGAAATTTTGCCAGCCCTTATTGGATATCCTACATTTTTTTGGATCTATGCATCTGGATTTCTCAGAAAAGCTGCCAAATAATCAGAGTAAAATGTCCCCAAAACAAGTTGGGATTTAGTAGACCACAGTAAGTGAGAAAGCCTCTAGAAATACAAAAAATTAAACACTTCTTAACATATAGTTCTGAAAGTACCTAAATACGTAGTGTGCAGAGAAAAAAATCCAAGAATGAGATGTGCCTACCTGATTTAAAAAATTTATTTGTGCTGACAATCACAAGCTTAAGAATCAGATGCTTGTTGTTATAGTCTCCATTTTCTGTAACCAGGGCTGTGGGAGTGTCTCATTCTACAGGAAATTCACCTGAGCAAATACTCCTTTTATATTTAATTAACTATTAGTTTGTTAATAGTCATATTACTGTGTTTAAAATTGATATTTCATATGTTAGGAAAATTGATTTTAATCAAAAGTTTAGGTGAAGTATTAACACTGCAGTTCTAATGGCTTGTTTGTAATACCTGAGAAATTATTAGAAAATTCCTGTCCTTTGTGAGGTGAAATGCAGCTCCTAAGTAGTTCGTAATTTGCCTGCTTGCATAGATCTCACTGTTTGCTTTATAGTCAATGAATAAATGCCATGAATAACACAAGACAATAAAGTAGATTTATAGAGAATAAGGCGTTCTAGCAATAAAAAATAATGTAGGACCCAACTCTGCCTTCTCTTGAACTGTTTAGACACTAGGATGGGTTCAGTAATTTGACAGAAGTTAATCTTTATTTATAGTGATACAAATGAGAGCAGGCTCAGGCTTCTATGTAAAAGAAATTGGATTCCCTCTGTGTGTCTGCATTGGGCCAAGATGACTGGGGTGAACAAAACAAGAAGTGCCATGAATTTTCTTCCCTCCTGGAAGTTGTTCTGATGTTACTGGATTTTTTGCTCAAAAAAATTGACTCGGCGTATCTCATTTCTACCTTCTGATTTCCATATTGTGGCTGATACTGTTTTATTATTTCCTTGTTTGCATCTCTGTATCCAGTTGCTGTCACTTGTCCTATATATCTGGATTTTAAGCCCTGTGAGGCAGAGCTGTCTTTCTGGTTGTATAGTATTTAGCATAATGAACCCTCAGCCTATTTCTAAGACCCTCAGATGCCAAAGCAATGTGAATACCAATAAGAATATGCAGTACAATGCCTCCATTCCTCAGTGTCCGCTTAATTCTAGTAAACATGCCATAATCTGCTTGTTGTAGAAACTGCAAAATAAATGACAAACAAGGAACTTCCTAAGCAAGGCAAAGGAGAATATGATTGTGAAAGCGATGGACTTAACTGATTCCCATATTTCTTGTCATAGCTTCCATGGATGCCTGTTTCTCCCTCACTAGAAGGTTCAGAGTTAGTGTGTATGGGTTGTTTGAAGGCAAAGGGACAAAGCTTTAGCAGCCTTCAGTGAGCAGGTCAGGGAGAAGTTCAGAAAAAGGCAGGTGAAGAAAGAAGAAATAATTTTCTGTTTCTGAAGAAAACCCCAACAAAATCACACAAACAGAAAAACCCAGGGCAAAGATTACCAGAAATCAAAACCAATGTAAGTGGCCCATTGTGTCCCTGACAGAGGGTTTTGGGGGAAGCCAAGTCCTCAGCTGTACAGTGGCACCTCAAGTCACTTAATTCTTTCTTGCTGTTTATTGTGCCATTCATCTGCTCTGGGATACCCAGCTGGGCCTCCAGCTCACAGCTGTAGTCTTTAAACACTGTCTAGGATTCATTCAAATGAGCAAAGAAGTGTTACAAGTCCCACTGCAGACAGCATATAGGTCCTGCCATCTCTGTAAGAACAGGCTGCATTCTGAATCTTATCCCTGAAGACAGCTCACAGCTCTGAGCTTACTTTTACTCAAGTGATTCCACAGTGCCTTTGAACTGATTCCCTTAACACAGTCATTGCTCCGTCCTGTCCTCTTCAGACTCTTATTTCTTTAATATTTCAGTTTATCAGGGATCCAGTAGCCCTCTGGGGCCTTCTGGCAGTGAACACTCCAAGTATTTTAAACTATTGGTACTAGCGTGTTTCTACAAATTAAAATTCCACAAATTAACTACAGGGATTCTGCTTTCATTTAATGACATTTCTGATAGAAGAACTTGGCCTTTAATCCTGTCTCCCTCAGCTATATGCTAGAGTTCTCAACTACTTCAAATGTAATTACAATTATCTGTGCTATCACAAAACCTCTTTAAAACACTTCTCCTGAGGTCTCTGGAATGATATTAATGAGAAGCAACCAATGTCAGTTAACCAAAACATCTGAGTTCATGAATGTCATCTCGTGTTCTCATAACTTGAAGGGTATTGTGTAGCTACAAAGTGCTACATGCAACAAGCACACCAGTCCCAGCAGCCAGAGGTTGGCACCTGCACTCAGTAGACCAACATACTCATGTTTCCACATGTGACTTCTTTCCATTCATTTGGCCCTAACAGTAGCTCAACAGAGCATCCTGCACTGTGAATACTGAATAAAACCAAAAAGCTTCTTCAATTCCCTCATTGCTCCTGATTTCTTCCTAGCTGTGCTGCTAGCTCTCTAACACCCACCTTTGTGTGATCCCCATGTGACTCTGCATTCTCCCATCTCTGTTTTCAGATACCTTCTTTCTCTGCTCTGAAATCTGTCCCGAAACTTCTTCCTTCCTAGTTGTCCTTCTCAGTGAGTCCCTCTTGCTCTTGCATCTTCAATTTTTGTGTTTTATTAATTCACCTCATGTCTATGCAAATGGGTTTCCATAAGGTAAAATAAGGTGAACACCCACAGCATGTCCACTGGAAGTGCAAAGCCGTCTATACCCTCCTGTCTCATAGGACTAACTCCCATGAACTGCCGTGTGTGTGCACGTGGACAGTTATATGAGACAAGCTGACCAGCATCTTCAGCCTGGCTTGTCTTGTGATAGCTTTTAAACTTCTCATGAGATTGTAGCTCTTTAGAATAGAGAGTGAGTTTCATTCTGTGCTGCTGAAGTGCTGTGAGTTTATCTTGCTGGTGTATACAATAATATGTTATTGTAGTATATTAAGGCTTTGCACTGAGCAAAGTTTCAGAGGAATTTCACTGTTTAATTGCGTGATTCCAGTTTGTACTTCCTTTGTATACTGTAAAATGCTTCATGATTTGTTGACTGAAAAACAACTTTACAATATTGGTATAAGGAAGTGAGATAGCTCACGATAGCTCCAGTGGTTTTTGTGGCTTAGCAATTACCTGTATTTGGAACCTCACAAAGCACGTTGATCTGGCAGCCTTGTAAACCTCTCTTCATCTGGCTGGATGTAAAGGCTTGTGAGGTGGGGTGAGTTATGCAGCTTCTAGTATGTTAAATTAAGATAATTTGGTGGTTTCTTAGCACCAACTATTCACACCAAGTATGTAAGAATTGGTGGTACTGGGAAAATATAGGAAAGCACTGGATTTACACAACTGAATTTACTTTTGTCTGCAGATAAAATTTTTTGGAATGAGGTTTTGTACTGATGATGTCACTCTTATATAGGAAAAAAAGTGTAAAATGGGTAAGTTCAAGTATTTTAAAGCACTCTATGTCTTATTCAATCTCCTCAGGGATTCCTAACTGCTATGAGGCAAGAAACAACTCGCATGAATTTAGCAAAAGGGTGGGCACTCGACAGTGTTGTTTTACACAATGAAGTGACCAAGATGATGAAAGAAGATGTTGCTGGCCCTCCTCCTGCTGACATTGGTGGGGTTTACATATATGGCCTTTTCCTTGAAGGAGCAGGTTGGGACCGCAGAAACAGTAGACTGGTTGAGTCTGCACCAAAGGTAAGAATCGAGTGAGCATGACTGCTGGTGGCATAATACAGCGTGCTCAGAGGACACAAGGAAGTACTTTGAGCACCTTCAGCAATGGTTTCACAACAGGTTTTAAGAGGATAGAAGACTAGTGGGGTTGGGAGGAGACCAGAGTGTTTACAGACCAGAACTGAGCAAAAACTTCTGTCAGAAAATGAATTTAGGATGTGCTGCACTACAGCAGACCAGATGCCAGGCTCCTTGGTTTCAGGAGCCCTAGAAGCATAGCTGTGTTTGAAGAAAATAGTACAACCCATAGTCAGCCTTCTTTTGAATGACCAAGTGGGACCCTGTCACAACTCCCAAAGCCCAGGACTGGGTTTGATGACAGCTGTTGTGGAGGTCAGTGTTTGGATGACTCAAAATCCATGGCATTTGTTTTTGAATAGGAGGAAGAGTATTAGTTTTGGACTTATGCTCAGTTATCCATGCATGGAGTTACATTTTAGTGATGTGACTAAGCAGATTTAAAACCTGGCTATGGAATAGCGATTGGGTGCTGTGGTCACTGCCCAGGGAAAGCTGCCACTGTCTGCACTGGTAAACATTTTCCAAAGCAGTGATAACTGTCCTGGAATTGGAGTTGAGGTAGTTCCTCTCTTAGGTAAAATACTTCTGTGTCTGTCTGAGAGCAAACTTTTCCAAACCAAATCTTGCCAGCTGTAGTGTCTGGTGATGGCTGTGGCTTGTTTGTCAAAAGACACTTTCAAACACGGAGTTTACCCAAGTGCTCAGGAGTGTTCAGCAAGTCTCCATGTTGCTTTTGGGTTTGGTCTTTTTTCTTCCCTACACCAATGAATACTTTATATTGCTGGAAGACCTAAGGGGATCTAGTCTGAATGAACACCCAAGAGGCACCTTGGATGTTTGAAGCTCCACTGCCAGCAGTGCAGAGGTAACAAGGAGGCTCGCTAATAGTGCAGCTTGGCCTTTGTAGCTCCAGTCTGGCTGTTCAGGGAACAGGAGGTGGGGAAAGAATGGGGAACACTAGACCAAAGGGGCAAAGGGCAGGAAAAAAGACTATGGTCTCTCCTAGAACCACCCTGTTGTTTTCCATCTACTTCAATGGCATGTAGTTTTCCAGGTTTCTGCCTCTTCCTTTTCCTTCAAGGCTTCTTGATGTCTGTTGTCCCTGAGCTGCCACTGGCTAAAGTTAGGGCCAATATAGTAGTGAGTATAGAGAACACAAGTTCTATACTCACTACTACATTTTCTGCTGAGGTGCTGATGTTTTTGCTGAAAGCCATCACTGAATCTAGTTCCAGCATTTGGAGTTCAGACACCCTTTCCTGCTTCTCTAATGCTAAGCCCCATGTCTCTTTTAACATTCTCAGGTGCTGTACACAAGTCTTCCTGTAGTCCATGTGTACGCTGTTAGCACAACAGCACTACCTGACCCAAAGAAGCAACAAGGAGGTGTGTACTCCTGCCCTGTCTACAAGAAGCCTCGAAGAACAGATCTGACGTACATTTTCTCTTTGTATCTGAAAACGGTGCAGAATCCTGATCACTGGACTTTACGGGGGGTTGCACTGCTCTGCAATTCAAAATAAGGACCAACAGAGAGCTACAGAGAAAGAATGACCTAGGGAGATTAATCTGTGGCCAGTAGACTTCTGTTGTTAATGAACAAAGTGGTGGCTACCTTCTCATAGGGGTATGGGAATTAACAAGCGATGCATAGAGATAGTGCTAATTACACATAGATCAGTTTACTCTCTTCACAGCAAAAATGCTAAATGTATTTAACCTGGGAGAATCAGAGGGGAAAACAGTTGCAGGTGTAATATTTGGCAAATGAGAATATAATCAACTAGCTTGCTCATAAAGGAATCCCTAGAAAAAAGTAGGGATAACTACTCTTAACATTTATGGTGGTTCTTTTGTAGATTTTATCTTTTCTTCTTAATATAATATTTCTTTGTAATAGAATATAATTCTTTTAAATTCAACTTTGTAGTTAAAAATTCATAATCTATAACATTATTAAAGCTGTAATGACAAATGAATTAAACTTATGGTAAAAAGTAATGTTTATCTGCATGTATTCCAATGCACAGTTCCTTTGATTTTGTGTTTTTAAACTTACTGCGTGGTTTTACAAATGGCTGCTACCATTTCCTTGAGTAGTTACTTGTGTGTGCAAACAATCACAGAAGTTGTACAAACAGGTGAGTTTCTCTTTGCACAAGTAGTGGCCTTTGGACACATGAACTCTTTTCTAAACTTATATCCAATGTGCAACCCCCATTATTTGTGAGAAAAAAGTTTTGAAACTCGTCTCAAAGAAAACACATCTGAACAACAGTTTTGCTCTGTTAGTATTCATTCCATTTGTGTTATCTGCTGAATCCTGCAAACTGAAACCTTTTACCTGTGTTTTGCATCAGTTTAGGTAAAAAAAGAGTAGAAGACACATAGACCATTTCTGGGAGTAAATTCACCTGAAATGGTTGAAGTAATTTTTGTGTGTTACCACCATTGCTCTCTACACTGCAATTGAAGGGTGATTGCTTTTGCTCTTTAACAGGAAGCTATTGGTAGAAAATGTTTGGCTTTTTTTCACTGGCAGAAATTCAAAGCAAAAGAAATTGTTGTTGGATGTTACTGTGGTGAATGCTTTGTTAAGAACTTCTTTTCTCCTTGTAAACACTTTCAATTTTTGTACAAACACTTCAATTGCTTTGCAGCGGGTGTCTAGGAAAGCAGTTCATCCTTTCCAGTTGGCAATTGCAGGGCTCTTCCCGTGAGGAAGTTTGGTATTCACACTCCCACCCACAACTATGTGAAAAGTGCTAGATTTCTTCTTGGAAAGCAGAGCAGATGGGGACAAGGTCCCTTTCTCCCACTGAGCCAGGAGCAGCATTTGTTTCACACATAGTGCCAGCAAGATTATCTTACCAAGTGAAACCACCTGTTCAAGAAGTGCACACCAGGCCTCTGTGCAGTACAGCTGTACCTCAACTGATTTCAATGAGAATTTCATTTCTGGGAAGGGTGAAGGATTTGGCTTCAAGATCGTTGCTCTTGAAAATTATGAAAAGGTAAGTGAGACTTCAAGCAGGTAAAGGCTGTGCTGTTGTATAGAAATTGAGGTTATAAACCATTGTGTTCTCCCTACCTTCTGTGTGTATGAGGGGATGTGGAGTAAATTGATTTTGATCTCTTGGTACATGTAAAATTGAAATGAGTAACATTGATAATAACTTAAAATGAAGAGCATACATTGAAATACTTCACACATCTGAAGAACTCGCTACTTGATATGAAAACAAATCATACTCTGAACTATTGAAGTTAGAAGTAAACATTAAAAAATACACATTTTATAGAGGTTACATGTGGTGGTACATGATAAGCTCCATGGAAACTGCATCACTTCCTTTCTTTGTCAAATAAAATGAGAAAATTAAATGCTATATAAAGAAAATCTATAGGCAATTATGTTCTAGCGCTTAGCGTTCTGCTGTATAAAAATGCAAAGAAATAGCTTCTTTGAACTTTGACATTTTCATTTCAATAACTAAACCCTATTTGGCAGTTCAGGAAGACTGTTCTGCAGAACAGAATCCAGGCCATGCTACAGAAGAACCAGATAAATCATACAGTATTTCATGGAAGATAGCTACAGTTTTATGTAGAACTGGAGAAAGAACATACAGTCATCTGGCTCTAGAAAAGCCTTCAACTAGTAAAAAACCAACCAAACAAAACTTGGAAGGATAGATTGAAATCTATCCAATAAGCAAAACCTTTTTGTCTTTTTGCATGTAATTACAGTGGAGATGTACAAATTACTGTGGAAAGAAATGTCTTCTCCCTGTCTCCCTCTCTTGCCCTATCCTGCCCTTCCATTCACTGGAGTTGCTGCTTCCAATCTGGCAACATTAATTTGATTTGTAGCGTCACTGACACGGTATAACATTGACCTTCCCCAACCAGTGTTCCCTAGTTACTAAAGCTAAAGCTGTTTCACTTCAAATGTGATGTACACCACACTAAATGAAAGAACTGCCAGGCAGAATATTTGAAATCAAACTAATTATATTTAAATTATAGAGTAACAATTAGCTGGGAGTCCTCACACAATGTATATAGATAACCAAGTTATGCTCTGCTATTAAAATGAATGTGAGATATTAAATACAATCATACAGCTTTTGGCAATATTGTACAAGTTTCACACAGATAGTAATGACTAACATTGCTTTAGGTAGGTGCTTTGAAGGCAACTCTGTTGAAGAATGAAGAGAGCAGTACAGTCCTGCGTAGCCATCGTGTTTACAAACATATCTGATTTCAGGGCACTGAGTGTTGCAAATAAACAACATTCCATACTCCAAAGGGTGTCTGTCTCATAATCCCTGAGGCTGTGGCTGGTCAATAATGATGATGGTAGGAAACAAAGAATTGGGTTATGGATTGGCCCTGTACTCCAGTACAGGGCTAATTTTAATTGCAGTGAAGCTCAGAAAAAGCACAGACAATAGAAAACAAAACAATTCCTTTGTCTGCTCAGTTATGTTCATCCCTACAATCCTCTGGATAGAGTAACAATTCTTTAAAAGATGTCAAGGAAACTTCAGTTACATTATTCTATTTTTTTTCCTTTATTTATCCAGAACCCATGCATTAATCTTATTCCTCTTTTACTGCTTCGTATCCTTCCCTTTCTCACAATCACATCTTTCCATAACATGAATATGACACCTCATTCTGTTTACTTCCAGCTATTCCATATTTAATGTGTCTTCTGCTTTTTTATTCTCGGTCTATAGGTGCAGAAAACGCATTGCTTACGTACGTCAGACCTTCCTCTTCCAGAACTCTGGAAATAATCTTTAGTCATTTGAGGAGCTTCTCTTTTCCACTGAGAAGAAACACAATTTACTCAAAACCCCTATAATTCCTGCCACATTTTGTCACAACTTGGATAAAGCACAAATTTCTTCCTCCTGCTGTTTCAGTAAGGGCCCTTAAACAAAACCATTTGTATAGCTAAATGGACATTTTCCATAGTTCTTCCTTTTGCTAATATGAAGCAATAGCTTTATTACTGTTTTTCTGATTAGAGGAGTTGATAAAGATAATGGAAATAATTTTTATACTGTTGTACATGAAACTAAAGAGAGTGATTAGGCTGTAAAGTGACTGCTGAATCAATCTTGAAAATACAGCAGATTTCCATCTCCCTTTGGCACGCTGGTTCCCCTGGGGTCAATGGTGGCTATCGGCTCACTGCACGACAGAGGGGGCCCCTTCATTCAGTCTGCATGGCTTGGCTTTTGTCAGGAAGACAACACTACAGACACCCGTGTAAATGATAGAACACCACCAACACATGTTTTGTGATATAACACAAATTCATACATTTTTCAAAAGCAGAGGGAATAGATACTGTGTTCTCTCTTGTTCAGTAAGGATAGTATGGCGTGTTTGCTAATTGATTCCTTATGCCGATTGCTTTAAGTCTAGCAAAGGGACATCGTCATCTCCTCCTCCTCCTCCTTCTTTCCCTTCCTGCTTAAGAACGGCTTCTGGGATTGTCACTCCTTTTTCAGTTGACTGGGAAGCACTTTTTGTTGCATTATTCTTGTCTTTCTTTACCTTAGTGATCACTTCTGTGTAAGAGATTTCTTCAGTGAAGGGCTCTGCTGCTGCGAGCTCAGAGGCGATGTGCACACCAGCTTCCTGGATTCCTTCCTGACCTTCGGCTCCTGTTCGTTCTTTATTTTTTTTATAGATCTTGAATGTCTCCTTTGTTGGAGCAGCTTTTGAAATGGTTTTCTTCATCCTTATCCCAGATTGTTTCAGTCTCTCTCCTGACTGCCTGATCCTCTCTCTCCTCTCAGGGGTCACTATTCTAGTTCGAAGCCTGTCTACTTTCTTGCCAAAATTTTGTCTTGTCTTTTGGATGTTTTCCCTTGAAAATGCCTTTTTGAAATCATCTATGCGCCTCATGCCTGATTTCTTGAACCGGGT
This sequence comes from Brachypteracias leptosomus, assembly GCA_013401335.1. Lineage (NCBI taxonomy): Eukaryota > Metazoa > Chordata > Aves > Coraciiformes > Brachypteraciidae > Brachypteracias > Brachypteracias leptosomus. The sequence continues at coordinate 25,215 of VYZX01006977.1, forward strand.
TGCTTTGCCTTCTTCGATATAATATTCTTCATCAGAAGACAGATCATCAGGTGGGAAGAAATCATCCTCTAGAGTTTCAGCTGCTGTTGTCTCTTTGATAACAGAGAGAGAAGAAGGACACTCGGTTTCCTCCTGTGAATGAAAGCACAGAGTCATCTTCCAGAAAGTGTGTTCTAAAAGGATGGTTATTCAAGCATTTTACTTGTTGGCTTGTTGTTAATTAATACTAACTGAAATACAATATTGTAACAAGGTAAGATAGGCTTGTACCATTGTATGTGACCTATACAGAATACAAATGGCAGAAGAAACCTTTGCAAAGTTCGGTAAAGACATTATGCCTAATGAAGGATTTCTTTTCAGTGTGGGTCTAATGAATGCCATAGTCCTATGTGTACCGGCCTCCAGTGATTTTCAAAACAGATTTCTCTAGTTGTTTTTTTGGAAACTTATGTGCTTCTCGGAGATTGGACCTAGATCCATTATTCCTCACCAATCAATGTAGACATCCTGTAGACAAGAGGCTCTTATGCTTGTGTCGTCCATATGTTCTCCAAATGAGTGCCTTGATACCAGTCTTTTACTGTCACCAAGATAATTGCAGATTTTTGACTAACTGGAATTTTAGCAAACCTTTCTGTTGCTGCCCACAAGGGGATGAACCCCAACATACTAACTTACATGTGCTGGCTCTACAAGGGGACAAGAACAGTAAAGGAATGAGATGTTCTTCAGTAAACCCAGTTCCATGAAACTGACTCAGCACCTGCACCATTGCCAAGGTGAACTTGACTTGTTCCATCTGGAAATATATGACTGACTCCAAGCAAGCACCTCTATCTCCTGTGGCAAGTTTGGTGGCCTGTATAAGCATGCAGTAGTACATATTTATGTCATACATATGATATGTATTAGCTGCATGCTTAGAAATGGTGAACTATCCTAGATATCTTAGCACTAGGAATTTATGCAGCCTCTCCAAAGAAAGACGGCTAGAAGCTCAAAGACACTGAAGATTTCCAAAAACTGTTACCAAGAATCACATAGTGGTTAAAGACATGCAACAGGGCAAATCGCCTAAGAAAGTTGATCCCCTGATCTGAGGAATTCTGTCTGCATAGGTGTTACAAGTTTGTGCCTCAGTGTCAGTGAGTCACTTCTATCTAGAAGTACCAGTGTATGCAGAGTAGAAAACTTGTAACCTGTAGAAGGAGTAAGAGATGGACGATGCCAACCCCTTCTTCCCTACTAGCTGTTTATGTGCATGTGCTCTTCTCCAAGAAGGAGCAGCCCTTTGGGGTGCAGACAGATACAACAGTTACATAAAACTTCTCTAAGCTGTTTCCCATTAGTAATTACTTCAGCTGACTTCTGAGGCATGATAATGTCTGGGCTCTACCCCTAGTATCATAATCTTGATGCAGACAACAGTAGAGATAGTTGAAGTTGTGAACCCATGAAGAATGGGTCAGGCTTACTGAATGTTTTGCTGTGAATCGATTTCCAGCCAAAAAGATGTCATTTTTCACAGTGACTCATTAGTAGCAACTCATGTTTAATGTTATTTTACAGAGTACTAACAATACGTAAAATAAAATACATTAAGCTATTTGGCAGATAAAGCCCACTTAAGAGTCTGCCATCATGCCTTGGCTTCATTAAAAACCCTCTAGAAAAATAATTGTTAATGCTTAGAAAAAATAGGGACAAATTATGTTGGATTGATTACAGCAGAATGTTATTCAACTCATCTGTCAAAATCAGCAGGAACAAAACAATGCTTTGCTAATAATCAACTTCATGAACATGTGCAAATTAACATTAATTATATAAAGACGGCTATATAGAAACACAATCCCTTCTTTTCTGAAAATGAACTAAAACACAGCTGGATAATAATTTCTCAAAGTTTGTAAATTATAGCCCACTCCTTCAGCTGAAACGGTAACAGAAATGTTTCCAGAATGACTATCCTCAAATTTCAGTACATCCAGAAACGAGCACAATAGAGTGAATGGAGAATGCTGCTCATATGAAGATCACTTCTTAAAAAGAGAGAACACAGACTATTTTCTCTGCAATATTTAAGCTGTCCTCCTTTGGAAGAAGAACATGCTTTTCTGTACTTTTTGTCAATTATTCGCCAGATTTTTATTTTATTTAGCTTTATACTTTATTAGCTTAAAGAAGAGAGTGCTTCAACTTTCACAGAATAATAGAATTAAGACTTAGGAACAGTAACATGTGAGATGAAAGCCTTGTAGGTGAGACACACAAACTAGAACAGCAGGTTCTGAGGAACATTTTTCATTCTGCTACAGAGTCCAAGAATCATCTTTGCCAAATCTCAGTTTTTCTCCTCTCCCTTGGTTTCTGCAGAATCAAATGTAGCAAGGCTAAAAATTAGCGTGAGTTTCTACCTCCTGTCAAGAGTTTGGGATGGAGAATGTCACCAAATTGGAAAGGATTAGTGAAACTGGCTATCATGTTGGGGAGGTTTCATAATAAAAGTGGTTTAGACTCTGTAGGAGAGCTTTCTCACCTGGTTCCCCTCTCCTGCCCCTCCCCATTTCTTCTTACCACTAGCAGAGTGGGGTAGAGAGAAGAGAGGAACTCATCCTTCCTAAAGCAGGAACAAGAAGTTTTAGAACCAGGCAGGAAATAGATTAAGACAACGCATATAGCTACCTGCTCATTTATAGGCTCACTAAAATCAAAGACCAAACATCTACTGCACAGGACAAAGCCCTAAAATGGGTGACACCTTTCTTCTTGGGACTAGAAATAGCAAAGCTGGACAGCTCAATCTTACAGGAAGGTGAGAAGGAGTTGAGCAACTGATGATGCTACTTGGAAGCTCTTAGTTAAATTTTTACTGAAGCATTTGGCTAGGAAGGACTCGTATCTGCTGCCACCACCACATGGGAGGTAAGGGAGGATCTTTAAGCTAAATTTGTAAGTGCTCAAATAAAGACAGGAGATTATTTCACAGTAAAAGTTGATACCAAATAGTCAGGAATATATAACAAAATTCCTTGAGGAAAGAGGAGTGCAGTCATATGGTCTCTGCATTGGTTAAGGACACGTACTTTGCGTGGCAAAAACCAAAGACGTGCACACGCCAGAACACGAAACCAAGAAACAAAACTGTGGAAGCCAATCATTTCCCTTCCTTTTCATCACTCCTAGATGGAGCACCTGGAGAGTGTGCACCCTGCAGAGGGTGCTCACGCTGGTTCTGATGTGCTTGTTGGCCATATTCTTCTGAAAAGTTAGTCCACCACTCAACACACTGAAGACAGACCTGGACCTTTCAAAACAAATCATTTAATTTCCTTCTCTTCCAAGAAAAAAGTTGGGAAATAAATCATGTAAGTGGTTGATTTGGAAATTGTTTTTGTACAAAAGGTGTAGCATATACACTTATATTACACATCTCTACCTTCTCATCCTTACACGACCTCTTCACTAATATAGAAACATTTGGGCATTTTCCACCAATTTGAGAATGGAGCTGAGCTCAGACATGAAGAAGCAGGCTCTCTGCTGAGGAACCGGCTGTGTCCTGAGTCACTCTGTCTGTCCTGCCAGCTGACGTCTGTCCTGAGCAAACACGCCATGGCTCAGGTACCTTGCTTGTAGATCTGGACCCTCTGTTTTCAGCAGATGCTGGGAAGAGGGTGTGTGTGTGTTATGAACAGGTGTAGGAGGAGAGAGGGGAGAAAGGAGTCAGATTAGATTGAAACTGGAAATGTTTTGGAAAAAAATGCATTTGTGTGGAAGGAAATGAGGGCTGGAAGGAAAAAAAGGTAGCAGAGAAGGGACTGAAAGCATTGGCTGAATAAGGGAAAAGTCTGGAGACTTCTGCAGTTCAGCCAGGCAGGGAGAGAAATACAGAGGCCACAAAGCTTTAAGGTTAGTTAGAGTCACTGTTTAAGAAACAACTTTAATAACCCACAACTTAAGGGTTTAACATCCTAACAGAACAATCGTACAATTTAGGAGTGGCTGGTGATGCCCTTGGCACAGTAAGTTTGATAAGAAATCTGACTTTCACTTTTCCAAGTTTTCTAGTATTTAACTTCTAAATTATGGCTAGCCAAAGAAGTTTTGAGTTTTTAAGGGCCTGACAGAATACAAAGCAAACAGATGAGTAAACCTAAACTTTGATGAAGGCCAGCAGTGTATCGATTTGAATGAATGGTTCGGGGAACAGTGAATATTGACACCCAGATGGTTCTAACACTGGGTTCCCAAGAAAACCTGACTCCATCATCGCCTTTTCCTCCCTCTGCTCCATTTTCAATTTAATTCACAATTAGAAAATTTGCAAAGGTACACAGGCCTTTGCTCCATACAATTTTCATTGGCTGCCAAAATTCTGAGTATACTGCACCCATGCCTGAGGACACTGACCAGTTTGTGGGCACTGCTGGTATCTCCTGATCTCAAGGAAGGGATCGCAGTATTAGCATTTTTCTCTCATAGGATATAAGATGGTGTTTATGAAGGCAGGCTAATGCACCTGCTCCTTAAACTGTGCAAAGCGCAAGGTGCAGGCTCTTTTTCACCTTACAGAGATCTTAAAACCATAGGTAAATAATCTTAAATGGGGCAATGCCCCTAATCAACATCATGGGACTCTCGAGGTGGCAATGCTCAGATAATTGAAAACTGCGGGGGAAGAGACTGCTTGATAACCGTGACTGCACAGTCAGGCTCTTCTCATCTTCTCATCTCTGGGCACAGAAAGGGAAATGGCAGAGCAAATTGTTTAGTGGTGTCTCTGGTATTTTGCTGCGGTGGTGTCCCTGAAAAGATCAGGTCAGTTCTAACAGCACCCTTCTCCCTTCCTGCCAGACTAAGGAGCAAATAAGCCAAGGGGGCTGCTGGCAGAGGAATGTCATGCCTTCAGCAAGGGCACTGAGGCTGTGCAAAGGGAAAAAGGTTATTTAAAAAAACTTCCTCACTAACTTATTAGTTAGAATCTCCACTCCTCTTTGCAAGCACAGGTGGGATCAATAATCAATAGTAGCAGTATTATTATTTTTGTTAAGAAAAGGAGTGTTGCTAATTTAGAGTTCACTGGATTCACTAGATGAAGCAATGACATAGTGTCTCTGGACAACAATACTTAGGCTTTTAGTACATTAACACTTTTACTGATTATTTCAGTAATAATGTTATTATAATGTCATTTAAAAATGCAAAAGGGATATAAGGGTATTTTAATGGGTATGGCCAGTTCAAGAGCTTTAGTCCCCTTGCCTTTTCATGGTTTATTTCACGTGTACTGTGGGTTTGTGTTTCAAAGCCCACCTGGGCTTCTAGTCAGCAAGGAGAAAAAAAGATAATACATTATTTTATATGTAAATATATACTAGGAATGCTATAAAACACTTTGGCATTTTCTTTTCAAATAGCTTCAAAGCGTAAATCTAACAAGCTTTAATAAAGGCAACTGTTACCAGCTCTTAGCTATTAACTAATTTCAATTAAAACTTTACCAGAACAAACCTTTTTAAAATGCAAAAAACAGTAGCAGAGAAAAGCAGAATGATCAAATAATGAAATTTTATATATATCAAATATTTTTAATATATTGTGTATATGTATATACATAATCAAGACTCAAAATGCTCTTAAAGAAACTGCTCACAACAAAAGATGGGAGGACAGACAGATGAAATCTCCGTAACTTGGAGTCATTGTGTTGCACAGGGAAAAGGTCACAGCAAATGATCTTTCCACCTTGGGATGTGTGACAGGGAAGGTGCAGGTGACAATTAACATAGACACAGACGGGACTGGGGCTCACCTGAGCATTCTGAAGCAGAGCACGAAGCAGCAGAATGGTCGAAGGCCACCCAGTGCCTGGTCTGGCGCTGCTGCCGTGTCTATGACAACTGGTGATGCAAATGACTGGCAGCGTAGGGGCAGGAAACTGCCTTGCCACTATGGTCAAAAAAATCCTGGAAATTTGCATGTTAAATGAATGATTTGTTATTCAAACCTGCAGCTGAGGTAAATCACTAAAACATCTCCTTGAAATTGCTCTCTAAATCAATATGAAACCACTGATGAATAACCAATTACAAATCATTCAGTCCTTTTACTCATATTCTAACATTTAAGAGTGAAGCTTTATAAATCTCAAGCGATCCCTTCATTTTTTTCTGCAAATATGCCATTTCAAAATCTCTGCCATCAGGCCAAAAAGCTGCTCAGATGAGAGAGAAATGGGATTATTTAAAAGGGCACCTCGGGGACTTTACCAAATAAAGCAGGTAGAGAATAAACACTTCAGCACGTAAGACTTTATGGCCAGGTGCTGTTGCTTGTATTTAGAATTATTTTTACATAATGAAAAAGCAGCCTGGCCAGAACAGTCAGCCCCCTCATTTCTCTTTTGTGACTCCTCATACACATCCCTTTTCTTTAAATTTTGACAGAAATTAATTAATTTAACCAGGAGTATACAATGACTACAAAGAAACCCAGTTCATTCTCTCATTATCTGACTGCAGCAAGCTAGAGACAAGAAGAAAGCAGTACCCAGTTACACCACATCACCCCCAGAAGCCCTTGGCTCCAGGCCACCACATGCTGCATAAAAAGAACTACTGCAGCTCCAGGGGAAAATTAAAGCTTCACACTTACTTTGCTTTGCTATTGTTTTATGTAGCTAGCTTGGAGAATAGCTCTGCAGGTTTGCAGACTGGTGAAATCTCTCACTTCCAATTTATCTGTAGATACCAACCCCTTGTCAGTGGAGGAGGAAGAGTGATCACAAGATGTGATAAGACAAAAAAAATATGTTTGATAGTACTTTGATTCATTCATTCTTCACAAGGTGACTACTCTTGCAAGCCAGCCAGAGCAGGGAAGTACAAGTGAAACCCAGTCAGTCATCAGGAGCTGCTGATCTCGTCTGCCTGAGCAACCATATCTCCATATGACCTTACTTACTCAATGGAGTTGAATAACAGGTACTTTTATAAAGTAGAAACTGTATTCAGTAGATGTCTACAACAGATTGGGTGAATCAGCTCCCATTCTCTCTGCTTGCTTGAAGGGAGTCTACAGGCCAAGGTACAAACATCTGCATTACTGATATCTAATGCCTGACAAGATGAACCCCATCCTAAATTCTGGCCTTGCTGTTAATCGCTTATTCCTCACATGTGTGCCTGTGCTTTTCTGATCAACTTTATTCCTGCGCTAAGGGGATAATTGCAAGATTCAGCTCTCTTCAGTAGTGCTGAGAATATAAAGCCCAACTGCATGTCTCCAGTCAAGTCCACTCCTGAATCTGGGCTTTGGTGATGAAGGATGTTGCAGAAGACACATGCAGGGCCACAGCAGCAAGCCACAGCTCCTGTCAATAAGTCACTCAAAGCAGCCTCTAGGACCATGGAGGAGAGGCACAACACAGGAGGCTCATGGTGTAGCTCTTCTGCTGTCTCACAGACAACCACAAGCCCTGAACAACTGCATCCTGTGTAAATGTAAATTAAGATCAATTGTTTCCACCACTCAATGTTAATAGGTGGAGAGAAATCAATGGCAGCCCTGAGAAGATGACTGCCTGTCTTTTGTGAGGATCACCACAAAGAAACAGGTCTGCAGACTCCCGTTACATCAGACCAAATGATGTAGTGTGATGTTTATAATTTACTGGTAAGTTTATTATTTGGAAGTCAAGTTTATTATCTGCTATGAACACAGCCCTGTGAAATATGTAATTTATTTCATTTTAGGAACATGGAAATAGCCTAACAGTTACTTTAAAAAAATAAATCTTTATTTCCCTTTCTCCACTTCCTTTTTGAATACATCTCTAGGGATATTGCTTTTCTTTATCTGGTGGAAAGTGGTTGAATTTTTTCCTAAAACTCACAGGTAATTGATGATCCTGTTGGCTGCCAGTAGTCCTGCAGGGCTGGCTCTGCCACCCCACCAGCCTTGGCTGCACAGCATGGGGCCAGCCCAGCACTTTGAACTGAAGGACCAGGCTTGACACTGCAAACAAAAGACTCTTGCTACACTCTCTAACACAACCGTTGGGTTTCTTTTATTCTCTGTCATCTCAGTGAAGGCAATTACCTGTCCCAGCTGTAAAAATATTTATAAGGTTTATATCACAAGACTCCAACAAAAGCCTTGTGTGGCTGGGCTGCTGAGGCCTCTGTGTCAGAGGCCAGTGCTCTGCTGCCACAGGTAGTGAACCTACAACACCTTTTTTTCCACAAAGTTTTTAACAGCAATTTAAGTTTTCTTCTCTCCCCATGGGTTCTAGCAGAAGGCTTTGTCCAGACCCAGGACTAAGAATCCATTTCAGGTTTCTGACCTGAGATGACTCATGGACAGTTTACACCCATTTCATCTTTTTGCTGATAGCCTTTACCAGACCCCTCATCTGTGCACCATCATGTATAAATCACAGCCACAACCTCTCAGCCACTTTTCCTGATGGACTAAACCAAGCTAGGACCTCCTGGTCTCCTCTCAAGTACCAGGGCTTCGCAGTCCTCTGATTGTCCTGGTAGTTTTGCCCTGGTAGTTGTTTTCCAAACCAGTTTGAACAAAATTGCCTTCAAAAGAGGTGATCAGAGCTACACATGGTAGTCCAGGTGGGCTCTGAAGTGTTTTGGCCAGGGGCATTGGGTGTCTCTCTGCCACTTCTGGAGATAACTTGCCTGAACCATTTCATGCCCATGTTTCACTTTTTTTAAGAGCCACAACATGGGCTCTCAGTTTGTGAGCAATTAACACCATTTTTTTGTCCTTTCCAAAACATGAGGCCTCAGAAGACAAATTAACAACAAAGGCTTCTGCTAAGTACAGGAATTAACACTGTACACCTAGATTAGCATTACTCTAGCTCTGAAGATGATTTGGTTTCTTGTCTGTACTTCTTTCTCTGGGCTGACAGGTCCTAATTTTGAGCATATTTTATTAGTATCCACACCTTTTTCTATGCCAAGATCTTTAATGAAAATATTACACAGTTGACAAAGACAGTCTTGGAAGCAAACCCTTTTAGAAACCCATCACAAGGCTTACTTCCCATTCCAACACAATCCACTCTCATCTGTTGTTTTTCCAAATTATCTGTCATGAAGTACGTTATCAGGTACATAAATATGAGAGGATAAGACCTCTCATGTTTCTGCAAATGTGAATTACCTAGAACAATTTAACATCATGTTGCCAACAAATCTGTTCTGCAGAGCCCCTTCTGAGCCTGCCATTCTTATGGCCGAATGATATCAGATGAATGTCATTGGTTCAGGTGGTTTCCTTTGTCATTTTTAAATAGGAGTGCTACATTTGCTGCCTTTTGTGTCATGGTTACTCTCACAGTTTTTTCTTAGAAGAGCTGTAATTAAAACTCCATGTGGATGGACAGAGAGTTCGTGCAGCAGGTCTTTCAGAGTCAGTGTTTGCAATCTCATCTCTTGAGCCCACAACCCCCTGACTTTTATTATTGCCATTTTGGATGGAGGTGCTGCCACTTCAGATTTTTCAGACTATTGTCCCCATCTTGATCTCACTATTTTTACAGAAGGACAGTGGCCAGGAATAGTCACTTATATTTTAATTTATTTATGCATAATATGAGCAGCATATGCAAGGTTGCTTCTGCTAGCCTCTCCCCATGTGTCTGGTGGAGCAATTGCACAGCAAACAAATCAGTTGTAACATGTCTGTCTAGGCCAGTCAAGCCATAACCTTACTTGGTGTCTGACATGCCCACTGTGACTGCCCACTTACTTTAAATGTCAGACAGCAGTGAGTGAAACAAATGCATGTATCCCTTCACAGGAAGCTGTTACTCATTTATGATGCTAAGTAAAGTAATAATAGAAAAGAGCCCAGTAACTGTGCCATGGACTTTCTGGTGCCTGTATGCTCACATTGAAAGAGGGACTTGCAGAACATGCAGAAAAGCAAACTAAACAACTTCTTTCAGGATTTAAAAAAAAAAAAAAAGTCCCCTTTAATTTCTGAATAATTAGCCAGAATCAGTTAAATTGTTAGATGCTCTTTGACTGCAGAGAAATGATAGCTCTCACAGCTGATTATTCAGACTAACGTGAACAGAAGTGAACAGTGACCTGCATAGCCTATAACATACTTTGCATTCCCTACTATACCCTTAGGGCACATAGCACTCCAGGGTCACAGACCTCACTAGACACTCTGAAGTAACCTGGCATTTTTAATCATGCAATCAGCCTGGGGAGGAGAGCTGCCTGCCACCAAATCTTTTCCTCAACCACATGGCCTTTTAAAAACGAATGTGCTCCATTTCCCTAATCATTATGCTCATGGATGATCACTTTGTCTCTTTAATGCGAGGATATTGCCAACTCTTTTCATCATGGCTGAGGTCTCTTGGGACAATCTCCTCCAGCCAATGATCCTTTTCAACTTGCCTACTCCTTCTATCAACTGTAAGATCAAAGCTATCCACTTGAAAGAAAATCTTTAGGATTTAATTGGTGTTTCCCTTTCCCTCATATGCCAGTGTTCTGGCAAAAGTTAAAACTAAACCCCACGTGCACTCACCCACGTAGGCATTCAGCACTAGCTACACACAGGTCATTGGTTCCATCACAATGTCCCAAATGGTTCATCAGAATAAAATCTCACTACAGATGAGCTGTCACTCACAACCACCAAGTAAACAACTTGGTTATACCCATTTGTAAAATATAGTGAAGGGAGTACACGGGTTCTGTAAGCTATTAACAGACTCCCACTCATCATAGCCAAACTTCAGTCATTCAGGTCTTGGCACCCCAGCAGTATGCCTACACTGGTGTAAATCAACAGTGTGAAAGTCACTGTGCTTGTGTGAAGAGGCTTTCACAAGTGTACCCGTGCCTTAAACTTCAACACACTTTTGGCTATCTAGCATGTTCCAGTTTTTGTGGAGCAACACAGTTCTCATTCTCCAGAAAAGTGCTACATGTTGGATCCTAGAGGGATCAGCATATCTGCTCCTCCTCTGTGCAAGAGGGAAAAGGCTCTTCAATCTACCTTAAAAAAAGGCTGGCAGTTCTAACTACTATAGGAAGCTAGAAAGCCAGCAGTCAAAAATGTCATTTCCATTACTGAAAGTACTGCTTAAGAATTAAACATACAGAACACATCATTCTTGTCCAGCAAATCCAGCAGAGAGTTCAGAAACTCCTATGGAAGGTGATTCTTAGAGAAGGTGTGCATTGCAAGAGCCACATTTTGTATGAAATATGTGAAAATAGCAACAGCTGTTCTTCATAGCTGTGCGTAAATCCATTTTCACCATATTTACTACATTTTTAAATAGGCAAAAACTTTTGTCTTTCTAGGTGAAAAAAACAGATTATGTAATGAATACTGTTTTAAGAACAAACATTTTCAAAGCATTGATTCTGCTGCAATCATTATGGCAAAGGCCCATCAATGAAATGGCATTATGCCATTAACCAGGGGAGTCAGCAATATTTATTACCTTTAGCTAGGAAATGGTTTGCAAGGAAAAAGCACAAGTGCCTGTTTTCTACTCCATCACGATGGTGCTGCTTGCAATAATTGTAATAGGCCAAATCGTGCCTAAGCTTTCTCCTGAACATCCACAGTAAGTCAATCAGTCAGAAAATCTGGGAGGCACAATCTGGCTGCATATGGTACTAACCTAACATTAAAGAAGTAACATTTCCTACCTTCAGCTTTTACTTTTTTTTTTTTTTTTTTAAAGCTGTTTTTTCCCAGTAGTAGAAAATGAAGTAGCTAAGAAAGCTAGATTATGCATAAGAATTTGTCAGCTGTATACAGTGCTGAATACACTCAGCGAAACACACGGCTCCATTCATTGCAAGGGATGTTATTTATGTACAAACAGATGCAAGACCAGGGTGTACGGCTGGGCGATGGAGGCACACGCTGTTACTCACCAGGGCTGGTATTTTCAAGAACGCCCAGTGATGAAGATGACTCATTTGAAAGAAACTTCGGGGACTCACTCACAAACATTTAAATATGTACGGTATTTAAACACAGTGTTTTCTAGTTTCTCCTAAGAAAAGTAAGCTGTAAACTCCTTCATACTTTACTGGTATGAAGGAGAAACTATGCTTCTGGCAGAAGATTAAACATTCTTACTTTCTATTGACTCAGAGACCTGGGAAGTTTCAGGAAAAGGCAGGATCAGGCCATTAAACAAATGAGTTTCACAGCACTCGCTAGCAAATGACAGACCCCATGAACTGCCTGCTTGTATGAATGTAGGTGAGATCATGCCATTTCACAAAACTTCTCTTCAAACACAGTAATTTATAAGAACAATGGACATCCTACAGTGAGGTCACTGAATGATTTGCTTGCCCAATACAATTGGAAGATCAGTGCTGGGTTAAACCACTTCCAAAGTAGAGCATGCAAGGTACTACTTGCTGTCTTGAAGGGTTTGTGGGTCTGAGCTTTAGTTTGCGCATACACTGAGACAAAGAAAAAAGCCCCAGTTTTCCAGCAGTACAAAAGCCTGGGTAATGCTGCAAACTAAATCAACCATGTTTTGAAATTAGCGTTAGAAGAAGTTTGTGTTCCAGGGAGCCGGCAAACACTTTTGCTATTTGGACTTCTACCTAATACGGTGAAAAAAATAACAAGGATGAATGTCAGGCACGGTTTGTATGACAAGATTTACAGTGCCCGCCTCATATTACCTTTCAAAGAGGCAACAAATAGTCCTTGCTGATCTGCAGTTAATCTTACATGACTGGCTCAGAAACCTACCAACACTAATAATAGACCATGTGTGCTGCTGTTGGTAGGTTCACTCTGAAAGGCACCGAGGAGCACAACTCAACGTTAAAGAAAGCATAAAATCACATTGGATAGACTGCACCTTTTGGTTCATTAACCAATGCCTACTAGCGGCTACGAAGGAGGGTGGCACAATGACAGCACTACAAGAAATTAGGCTCGTGGTTACCTGGTAGATTACGACCCGGAATTTGTTTTTCTTCAGCATCTCCTCTTGTTTGGCTTCCACCTTCCTCACGCTGGCTCTCTGCCTTTCCACCCGTGCCCGCACTTCCTTCATGGTGGTGCTGACTTTGCGGGTTTTCTCCAGTAACTTGTTCACCGTGTAGCCTGTATTGCCGTGAGCCTGAGCCAGCTTTAAAATGTCAATCTGGATGGTCTTGATGGTGTTTTCCATCTCCCTGTGCCTCTCCTCTATCCTCTTCTGGCTCGCCTGCACACTGTCCACAATGCTGGCCACTTTGTCCAGGACTGTCACAATGGTGTAAGCTGCGTCTTGTTCTTCTTCCTCCTCGGTGAGGCTGGAGAGGCGATTTTGGTGGGTTTTGTCAGCCTCCGGGGTGATTTCATGGCGATCCATTTTGCCTGCCTTCGGCCAGGGCGGCGGGAGGAGAAGTTTGGGTGATCCTGCCAGGAGGACTCTGGCCCTGCTGCGGGGAGCCAGGGCGACAGCTGGCTCCGGCGATGCTCAAAGTAGGGTGTGAAACGCTGCTCCTGGAGCTCGCTCAAATACTTCTGACTACAAAATATCCACACATGCTTGTTTGGATACTTTCAGCAACATGAAACCCCTAAAATTAGGAAGCAATGTCTGGAAAGGAACATACGTTTAAAGGGTCACGCTTCTGTCCTGATGAAGTTATTAGTGTTAATCCAGGAAAGTTAAGTAACTTACTAATTAAGCAGGAAAGCAAACTTGCATATTTTAAACGATCTACTTTTGTTTTCGTGTTACTGGAGTGCATTCCTCTGAGGGAATTCAAAGAGCGGTCAGGAAAATTAACATGGTTGATTTTTCCAGCAAAACAACTTCAGGTATTCAGCTTGCTGCAATTACCACATGGGGTAACAAATAAACACACTAAACCAGAGGCAATATAGTGAAAACGTTGTATTGTGACATGCTTTTCCAGTTCAAAATGTTGAAACCATTTTTTTATTATTATTGAACAAATTATTAAATCCTACATGCAAAATCTTGAAAGCCTAAACTACATGTTAAAACAGCTGAACACATCCTATTCACATGTTATCTCGGGATCTCTCAAACGACAACTAACAGTCTATTAATATAACTATGACCAGCAGACTAATTTGGATGGACTTCTTTAGCTCTTGAAAATACTCTATACAAGAGCACTAGTAGTTCATTCACTTTTATTATTTTTTTTATTTTAATCACAAACACTATACAATCTGTATTGTAGGTGTTAAAACATGTATTTTCTTTAAAAAAGTTTAAGAAGTATTAAAACAGCTTTAACAGTGATAAAGTAGGCTTTATTCCAATTATTTGTGTTCAATTATTCACCACCAATTTTTACAATATCTAAATCTACGAAGACCTACTTCTTTTGGACCTGTGCCATCTGCTCTACCAGGTAACTTCCCAAATTATGAAATTTATAGTTTTCCTCTTTAAAAATAAATTGCTGGAATTATTTCTGGAGATGGCAGTGCTTAGACCCAGCCCACACATTTTATAAATATGTTACAACTACACACAGCACACAGCTTCACAGTTCATGCGATAGGCAGTGTCTAAAAAATCAGTTACTAACTTCCAAAAACATTTAAATATCTACGGTATTTAAACACAGTGTTTTCTAGTTTCTCATAAGAAAAGTAAGCTGTAAACATTTTTACCTTTAGTTCATGCCTTGTTTGCTAGGTAATGTGGACTTTTTTGTTGGTTTGTTGTTTTTTTTTAAAATCTACAACCATTGGTGGAATAAATCTGTGTTCCCAAAAATATTACATTCCATGGATAAAGCACAATTCTATATAACCATGTGATACAGATACAGAAAAGTAACTACTGTATTCAAAAACATAAAAGTAAAGATACTAAAACAGTCCATAGCTGTTAGAGCTGATGCTTTCAGAATACAGACCAACATTGTTACACTAAAAATGTTCAAAAATAAGGCCTCTGAAATAAATATTTCCATTCTTTAAAAAAAGATATAATAAAAATGTACATCACATGGTCAATGTAGGTATAAAAATCACTAAGTTAAACCATTCTGGATGATGTATCTGAAGTAAAATGGCCTAGGTTTTGCTTCTGCCGACGTCCTCTATTGTTTTTGGGGCATTTTCTGTTAAAGAGAGAGAGAAAGAAAAAGGAGGGCTAATTTTATATATGCTGCATAAAATTTAGCCTAGCAAGAACACACGGACTTAATTCTCTGCACTTAACAACAGCAAGTAGTCTATGAACTGTGGTAAGTGGGGGGGGTGCTCCTGCTGTCTGGTACTGGACTGTCACCTGGGGATGTCCGTGGGACCCCAGATCACTCAGAAGGGAGTTCTGCTTGAACTGGAGACCAAAACCAAAAAGGTGCTACGTCCTTCAGCCTTGTTTCAGCAAAACATACCATGCTGAATAATTGCATTGGCTTTACTTTGTACATATTTCATACTTAAAACCCAGTGGATGGAGACCGGAACAATCAGCTTTTTGAAGTGCTGGACCTCCAGGCGCCCTGCTGCTCATGGCAGCCCCTGAGACAGAGCCCACCCAGGACTCTCTGTGGGGTAGCTCAGGCAATCTCTTTCATAGGGATGGACACACAACTAAGAAAGGATTCACAAAAGCCAGCAACTCTGAATGGGACAGGACAGGCTGAGCCCATCAGACAGCAAGCAGTGCATGATGGAGCAGTTCTGCTGGAGGCAGCAAGGTAGAGTGCTCCTGAGAGACCATGAGCTGGGGAACAGTCGTAGGGAGGCTGCAAGAGAAGGGCTGCTGAACCCTTCCATACCACTGCTTTGGCCAGCACAGCGCTGAGTAAAAAAGAGGTGACATCAATTGCATGAGCCAAATAACTCCTCTACACGTGCAGGAGGTGTTAGATATATGTACTTATACCTGCTAAGTTGAATCTTATGAGAGAGATAGGGAAGGAAGCCTATACTGCTCGTTCATAGGGGCATCATTCTCCATCACTGACACTAATGCAGCAGAAGAAAGTTTTATGGCCCAGTGTAACTGGAGCTGAAAAAGTGAAGGACGAGTTGAGGAGAAAAAGGCATGGATGCCCAAACGTAGAACTTAAATGTTACATGCACCTATAAGGTAGCTAAGTCATCCTTAATGTATCCCAGTCCTTGCTGGGTTCAAGTCCTTAATGAGCAAACTGAATTCCTTATCATCAAAAAGAATCCATGGCTCTCATTTCAGTTTTCACACCGGGCGAGAGTCTGAGACAACCCTGAAACTTGAACTTTGTGCTTGAGCATCTTTACATTTCATAAAATAGGTTCCCATGAAGAGTGCCTATTAGTTTTCAGAAAGCATGGTGTGAGGGATAATTCTCTCTCCACGTAACACCATTTACAATGGTACTGAAGGGAACAGCATCTTGTAAACCTCTCTAGTTTCAATGGGCAAGCGCAGGGATGATAGCAGCAATGCTTGATTAAGTCCAGTGAAGGTCTAACACAGTAGCTGACCTTTTGGTTGTGTTTCAAGGCTGACCTGTTCTGCTGGGTATTTGGTCTGGGGATTCAGTGTGGTTACTGGTGGTTTATGAATTTCAACAAATGTGTGTTTTGTAATTGTGATAGGAAGTTATATAATCCTTCCACCTCAGTCATTAGGGTTTTTTTTGTGGGGAAATTTTAGGATATATGTTAAAGCACATAAAATTTTGCAGACAAATATTTAAATACAGGAAAAGTATATCAGTACAATGCGTATTTTTCACTGTTTTTGTCTTTACCTACCTTGTTATGCACATGACAATTGCAACTATAATGGCAATCTGTACAGCTCCAATTATTGCTGCAATAAGGACATGTGTAAGCTTTTGTCTACTTGGGACAACATAAAGAATACTAAAGTCTGTCTTTTCACAGTGCTGTCCAGTGTATCCTGATTCACACCTGGAAAAGAAAAGAAGTATTTCATGGAATCTGTAATTTGACAACAGCCCAGTCATTTTGCAGATCAAATAAGGAATTCAAGGTGACCCCAGCTGAGAAAGAGCTGGTGAGAAGGTGGAGGTGTGGTAACACTTGGGCTGGAGAATGGTTTGGATTTCTGTGGTGAGAGAAGAGACAGAGCAGATATGCTTTGCTTTCCTGGATAAGGTTAGTAGTGAAAACACATCAGTGTGGTGAAGGCCCTGATTTGGAAAAAAAAGAAAAAGGGGAGTCATTAATAAATTGGGGCAATATTTAGGAAGAATAAAGCAACTACGTGAAACACATAGACAAGGTTAAAAAAACACAAAGAAGGATGCCCATGAAACACAAACTGAGCATGCTCATTCAGCTGCAGTGTCAATATGGGATAGGAGTGTAGAAGAGGAACCTTGAAAAATGGGGAAAAAAAGGAAGGTCCCCTTTCAAGCTGCAGACTACAGAATTGGAATCCTGAAAAGCCTGTTGGACAAGACCAGCATCAACCCCACTCCTGCCTTGTCACCAGACTAAAATTTGACAGAGCTTGGGTTAGAAAACCCAATGGCCCACAACTGTTCAAGTTTATGGAAGAATCCATAAAAATTGGTCAGGGGTGGTGGAGAAATGGCTGGAGATAGAAGGTTGTTCTAAGTGGTACCTTGCCTAAGCAAAGCAGGAGTTAGCTCAACTACAAACTCAGCAGAGGCTGCTCCTGATCAGCAACACGTGCTCAGAGAATGTGAGAGTGGTGAAGGTGGCAGTGGAACCACGCTCTGGAGGAATTCATGTCAAAAGGCAAGAGAGGCAGAAGCACGAGGAAAGGCAAGAGCCACCCAAGACACTGAACTGAAGTCTGTAGAATCAAAGGCCACCACTTACACCCCTGAGCAAGTTCCTTGTACAGCTATCCTTTAAAACTGACTGATGTGAACGCATCATTAAGGGCAACTGAATCATCCACCTCTATAGTAGAAAGGTGGAGAAGAAATATTTCACATTTTGTAAACTGAAAGCCTAAATGCAGCACAAAATCTGTCTCATCCATCCAAAGCTTTGTGCTAGGGTAGGAATTAATTCTGTTTGGAGGAATGAAATAATTACTCCACAGACCTTCCTACAATGGCTAATGCAGCTCCTAATCCCCCTTTGCACGCAGGGATAACAGTTGGGGTTTACATGTTTATAATCTTGTGACTCTACTTTCACCAGCCATGAGCTGCTGTGTAAGGAGTTTTGGTTCAGGTATGAAACAAGTTCCAGTAAAAGCAGAGTTATTAAAGAAAAGTCCCCATGTACTGTAAATAAGCTTGGTAATGGCTGGGAAGGGAATCAAGAAAAACATGTATTAGCATACAAGAAGGAAGAGGATGGGGAACATGTTGGTAATCACACAAAAAGGAACAATAAAGAAGAGGACTGAATTCTTATTTTGCTTTTGTTTTCTCTAAAGAAGGTAACAGTCAAAGTGTGATCAATGTGAGAATTGCTTTAAAGCAGAGGAGGCAAACAAAGCAGATGAGGCACAAGTAATTCAAAGATGTTTCCTCAGAAACACTGAAACAACAGGAAATTATTTATGAAAAATATTGAATGGAGATCGAGGAGTATTGAATTCCCGCAAAGAAGAGCATCTGCTAGGAACCATATTGGTGGTGGGATGAAGTACAAGGCACTAGTTTAAGCTACCTTAACTAGCAGAAGAAATTTTAAAGCATTCTGTTGCATTAATATAAAGGAAGATATGATAGCACTAATATAATAGTAAGATAAATAGAGGTCAGCATGGATTTATCATGCTGATCAGTCAGTTAATTAGGTTAGTGTAAAGTTTAGATTTCTTTGCAAAGGGTTGAACTGTGCCTGGTTGATGCAGCCTGCACTGCAGAACTGCACTGCACAAGGTGGACAGCAGAAGAAAGACCAGATCCCAGCTGCACAAAGGATAAATGTTATGCATTTACTACTACAAAACCTTCCTCCCACCTGCCCGATGGCAGCCCTGGAGGGCTGCTGTACAATGAGCAAAGAGATTCATTGCCCCCAGTGAAAGCAAAAGGCAGAATGTGCTCTGCACAGGGATTTTCTGCAGTTTTGTAGGTCATCACATACTTCACATATATCACTACCAGGAAAGCAGGACCAAATTAAATGATGTGTATGCTAGATGTGTATGAGAATGCAAAGAATTTGAAAATAACAATCTGCCCCTAGCATTCATCATCGTATTTTCCTTGCCAGAGAAAGAGATAATTTTTTTATTTGGTAGAAGTACATGATTACTACAGTGGATTGCTGATAACTCTGCTTCAGTAGAAAACTCACATAAAGTATGAGACCATCAGTATTTAAATAGACAGGAAAAATCCAAAGAAGATCTGATACTTAGGATTAAGAACCTACAGTCAGAAATTCT
Organism: Brachypteracias leptosomus; assembly: GCA_013401335.1. Lineage (NCBI taxonomy): Eukaryota > Metazoa > Chordata > Aves > Coraciiformes > Brachypteraciidae > Brachypteracias > Brachypteracias leptosomus. The sequence goes on from VYZX01006977.1 coordinate 44,575, forward strand.
TGCCTGGAAGCATGTGAGGTTTATTGTGCTAGGTCCAGTGCTGAGATACTGTTCAGGCTGTTTAAATACATAATTGAGGGTGGTAATAATAAATGTAATTATAAAATAGAATTAAAAGGGAGAGTACATTAATTAAATTCATCAAAACATTGTCTATCAGTAATTGTTAGAGTAATAATAAATATTTAAGTGATTGAATAATAATTGAATCATAAATGAACAAATGACTATGTGATTAAACCATCCAGAAAAAATTTCTGAGAAATAATAAAATCAGTTCAGTCAGTCAGTCAGTCAGTCAGTAGCATTTTTCTTGAAATACCTCTACTTTGAATATTTTTGGGACAAATCCATCAGAAACTATGTTAAGCATAGCTCTAGATCAAAAAAATACTGTAATCAAAGAGTGCTGTTGAATTCCCATCGAGGTGACATTGGTGATGTGCTTAGTTTCCCAAGAGAAGCAAAGATATGCTGAGCTCTCTTCATTCAGGCCAAAGAAAAGAGAAAAACAAGTAAGTCTTATTGGAAAGGTGAAAATAAACAAGAAAGGGCCTTAGATGGGAAAAAGAATAATATAAGTTTTCAAATGCTTCAGTTGACAATCACACTGGCTCAGCCTTTTGGACTTCCTGCTCTCTGATCAGTCTGGAAACCCTTAAATCTTGGCAGTGCACAAAACCCTAAATAGCCTCAATCAATAAAGATCAAAGGAGAAAATGTGATAGTATCTAATGGATTTACAGCCGAAGGTCCTAAAGCAAAGGAGAGACAAGAGTTATAGCATCTTGAACCACATTAATCTGAAAGAACAAGCTTGCAAGCTAAAAGTTCATGAGTGAAACCTCCTAATAAGTAGGGTACTGCATGAAGAAGTGGCTTTTTTCTATAAACAATGTTTAAAACGATTTTTTTTTTTTTTATGAAAAAAAGATGCAGAATTTAGTTGGTGAAATGTAAAGAAAAGAATTATCTGGGAGCTAAGGAAATAGACTGGAACATTCAGATATGCTGGGAAATACCAAGTGGCTTAACACTGAATGTACTGAGCTGCTGGATTGTATGTAGACAAAAAGTGTGGGCTAGAGAATATTTTGCAATTTTATACTCTCTAGATGAAACCTATTATTGTGAAAAAGGGCAATAAATATCAAAAATAAGATACTGATACTCTAGAGAGAGTTTATGACAGGAGCAATAAAATGTACAGATAGTATAAGAACAGACTGAGAGGTCAATGGGGAAAGCACAGTCATACAGAGAAGCCATGCAAGGCAAAGGCATTTTTTTTTGTCATGTTTTTTTTTTTCTCTAGATAGGATTTAGCAGCTGAAAATATGAAGACAATACTGAGGCCACACTCCTCAGAGGGATCCAGCTTCTGAACTATGTGACTGCCCAAGCCTCCCTCCTCTCAGCACCCCAGCACTCTCTGCCACACGACTGGAGCAGCTGGGTGCTGCCCACAGCAGAGGGACACGGCTCCTTCACCACAGATAACTGCAAGCTGATACACGCTGTCATTATCTCTAGAGAGCAGTTTGATTAAGCTTTACAGCAATTTCAAGCACATATTGGAGGCATGCAGAACTTACCGGCAGGAAGCCTTCTGAGTGGAATAAATGAATTCACATTTTCCATGTATACAGTAGCCATTGAAGCTTTCTGAACAAGGTACGTGGTTTCCAATGTAAGTGTCTTCTCTTTGATCACTGGCGTCTTGAAAGGAAATATACATAACAATTATAAATGCCTGTATGATATTCATTTAAAAAATCTCAACCAAGAATAGCATGTCCTTAAAAACTTGGGAGTGAATAAAGGAACACAGAATAATAAAGCAAAGGTTTAAGGGTGAAGTTTCAGAGGCACCTACAGAGATTTGCTAGAACGTACTGCACTGAAAAATGATCCTCAAAGACATCTAAGTATGCTTCTTATGTCAGGTTTCTCGGAAGGAGAAAGGTATTCATGACCAAAACAAGCCAATGCAGGAAGATCAGCAGAAGCTTTGTCAGTGGCACTGGGGCAAAGAGATAATACATAGATAGAGAGCTCTCTCCCATGCCTAAACAGAGGAAGAAAAATCTGAAGGGCTAAAAAGAAGCTGAGCCACATTTTATGATTACTGGGTAGAAAAGGATTCAGTAAAGCCCAAATCTGGCTGGTACCACCGGTCGTTATAGCTGAAATCAAACATACTACAGTAGAAGTCTTCCTCAGAGAAATGCTTATTTGAGGGAACTTCAAACTATTGAACTGAGCTTAAAATACCCATTCCTTTAGGAATTGTTCTGATTTTGGTTGGGATGGAGTTAACTTTCTTCATAGCAGCCTGTTAGGTGCTGTGCTCTACATTTCTGGCTGAAACAGTGCTGATAGCACACCAGTGTTTTGGCTGTTGCTGAAAGGTGCTTACACAGCATCAAGGCTTGCTCTGCTTCTCACTCTGCTTCTCCCCTCAATGAGTAGGCTGGTGGTGGGCAAGAGCCTGCGAGGAGACACAGCCAGGAGAGCTGATTCCAAGTGATCAAAGGGATATTCCCTAGCATATGACATCATGCAGCAATAAAAGCTGACGTTTTGGTCTTTTCAAGGTGGCAGCTGCTCAGACTAGCTGGGCATCTGGTTTGCTGGTGGGACGTTGTGAGTGACAGCTTTTGCATTGCTTGTTTTTTCTCTTTTTTTCCCCCTTTACTTCTTAAGCTGCCTTTATCTAGACCAATAAGTTTCTCTCGTGTTTCCTCTTCTGATTCTCTTCTCCATTCTCCTGGGGGGAAGGTGGGAGTGAGCAAGTGGCTGGTGGACACTTAGTTGCTGGCTGGATCAGCCCAGCACAGGAAGGCTGTTCCTTCTGCACCAACATCTTTTCTGCTTCTGTCATGTTCCTAAAATGATCTAAAGCTGCATACATTTTCAACCACTCTTTCCCCAAAATTTTTTTGTAAAAATGTCCTAAACACAGAAGTTGGTATTTCATAATGAACGTCTCTAAAGTGCAGGGATCTAAAGACGTGAGTGTAATTGTGGAATTATGTTCATTTCCATGGCAATAGACTATAGCTTCACAAATACAAGATTATAATGAATTGCAGGTGTAGAGCAAAAAGGAACTGTGAAGAAGAAATTTCTTATACAATTGCAGATATTTGAAATAATACCAGAAAGAGAGAGAATGTATTTCCACAAGAAAAAAAAAAAAAAGGCATGCTGCTGTTTAGGTTTTCCCTGGACATTTTCTGGAATGTTTTCTAATTTGTTACAGGAGAAAAAAAAAATCTAACTATTAGAGGTTTTAGATATAAGGAAGCCTGTTGGTTCAGGCTATGCTTCAAAGATATAGAAGGCTTCATACAAGGGACAAACAGAGCCTAATACTGACAATACATCCACCACTGCCCTGATGGAATAGACTAAGTCACGGCAGGTCTAAGAGGAGAAAAGTGGGGATGTCTCATCCCCAAACTGTTGCCTCCCTCCTCCTTCAAGCAGATAATTACTGTAACATTTGGTCCTAATCAACGGGTAGTAATTAGCTATGTACAATTGTATTAGTCTGTTCAGATAGCTGTGCCATGTCTGGTTTTAATGTATGTACTAATACAGAATGTGAGGCCCAGTGCAAGATGCATCCTCTGAAAGGTGGCCAGGTAGCCATGGCCACTCAAGTCAGAGGCAAAACTTGTATTAAGCAAAGTAATGTTGTTAAATGCAGGAGGTGATTCCTAGTGTAAAACAATTACCCATTTATTGGCAGGAATCCATTTTTAATGTGAGAGACTTGCTAGACTGCTTCAGAGCTTCCAAGTCAAAGATTTAACTAGTGTAGGAGCCTTGAAAGAGTGACTGGATGTAAGAATTCAGATACTTCACCAGAAGGAAGAGGTATGCACAAAACCTGAAACCCTGATGCTCATCTTCGTACAACAAAACCAGCAAGCCAGATGGATCTGGGAAGAGAGACCTTTCTGGTGTAACTTTAGGTAGCCTCTTGCACTGCAGGAGGAGACTGTCACGGCTGTGGTTCTACAGACTAGAAAGTATTATGCATTCAGAGAACAGGATTTAACAAGAGTAACTCACAGGAATTTAAAGCAAAAGCAAACAGATAGAAGTGTGGACTGCTCTTTTATCACGGAAGAAAAAGTCATTGAGTACTTCACTTTGGGCTCTCACTATCTAACCACTATGGCATAAAAAAAATTCAAACCAATTTTTTTGCTCAAGGCATGCTCCCTCTGTGCATATCATTTACTGAACTTGAGACTGCACAACTATACACATTAATAATAATAATTATATACAATGTTTTTTTTCCACTAACTAGATTTCAAGAGCAATTTATATGCGATGAATAAAGGGCTGTAACTTCTACTGAACAGGAACCAAAAGTGGTGTTTCATTACATCACAAGATGTATATTCCATTTGCTGCCTTTTATGCCTTCATAATGTAAGTGAAAATTAGTGTTAAATCATTCCAATTGGTGCATCATATGGAGTGAAAATAAGAGAATTTGTGAATAAAGAAAAATACATGGAGCTTTTTGGAACTGAATGGCTTTTCAAGAAGAACACAAGGAATGTTGAAAGCCATGGTGGGACGGCTTTACTCTGGGAGGCCATGGGAGTGCAAAACAAGTATGTCAGAAAAAAAGAAACACCAGAGCTAACAGAGGAGATACCAACACATCACAACAAAACCTGCATTAAAACCGCTGCTGACAAGAAACAACAGCAAATTATGGCCACTAGTGATTCCCTCCTGTGCAGAACAGAAACACCCATCTGCTGAATGACTCTCTTCTCAGGGAAGTTTTCTGCTTTCCTGAGGCCCGAATTAGGGCTGTCACCACAAGACTGAAGGGGACAATACAACCTTCAGACTACTATCCATTCCTGCTCTTTCATGTCGGTACTAATGATGTAGTAACAAAAAGTCTGAGGTCAATCAAAAGAGATTTCAGAGCATTGGAAAGAATGCTAAAAAGTCTGGGAGCAGAAATAGTGTTTTCCTCAATCCACCCCGTAATGGGAGGAAACTTCGGAAGAAACAGATGAGACCAGGATACCAATACCTGGCTCGCAACTGGTGCTTCTGCCAAAATATTGAGTTTTTAAATCAGGGAGAAGCCTTTGAGACACAAGGTATGCTGAGGCCTGATGAGATCTACCTGCTCCAAGGGAGAAAATGCATCTTTGGGGCATGAGCTGGTGAGGC
>VYZX01006978.1:0-23635 GCA_013401335.1 Brachypteracias leptosomus
ACCACTCTATGATTCTGTGATTCAAGATATGTTCTCAGAGAGAACTTGGGCACCAATATGTAACAGTGCCATCTGGTGTTATCAACAAACAACTAAAGTTGGGACGTTTAATTATTCAAAGGCATTTAACCACTAATTTTTCACAAAGTCCTCAGAAATATTCCTGAAGTGGTCTGTATTTTCAATATTGCCAGTTTCAAGCTGATAATACTGTTAGCTTGAGAAAAAAAAAAAAAAAAGAAAATTCATTCTTTGTGCAGAAATCAAGTTTCTTGTTTATTTCCACTGTAGTGTGGTCAGAATTTAACATTTTATAAGAGCTTGTTTCTTGTCTTTAAAAACAGTAGACAAATACCACTTTTCCTTAACTATCTTCAATATTCTAATACAACATATATTAAAACACTGGCAGCGTCTTGAAGTGTAGAAAATAACGATGCAAACTTATGAGCTAATTAAATAGAAAGAAAGTTTTCATGTATGTGAAAGAGAAAGGAAAACAGATTACATGATACCAAACCTGATTCTTTTTCAAATTAGCAATAACATTCACTAGCTATGTTGCACTTTCAATCAGAGTATGAAAGAGAGAATGAAATGGCAAAATTTTTGCTCTGCTTTTACCAAAACAATGGCTATGTGAAACAAGAAATTGTCACTGTGTGTGAAAGCAATTTTTTTTTTTAACCAGTGAATACTCTCTTCCACTTAAAGTATTTGAAACAAGTTCAAAAACTGTTCACTGGTGAATTTATAGCTGTGAGAACACAAATTATTTGAATAATTATATTCAAACATTATGTAATTACTATTGTCTTTTATATATATGTTTCCTGAAGGAAACATAAAAAATGAATAGAAAGCAGCCAACGAGGGTGATTTTTGAATAGTCAATGTAAAATTGCGATAAACATATCTGCAAGTACTCCAGTGCAAAGGTTGTATAAGTCTACAATTACATTGGAAGCCTCCACAGGTGAAATAGATTTCCATAGAAAAAGCTTTTTGTTGGTGGATTATTCTCTTTACTTCTACTTAACACTGGGTCTACATCCTTTCCTTCTACAGATGATAGAAGTAACTGATGTATGTTGGTAATGTTAGCAAAAGCCTGTTCCTTAAGGGATATAAAGGAGTTCCCATGAAACCTGAGTTTGAACTAAACCTTTAAATTAAGGTATAAATAACTGTTTATCTTCTGAAAAAAAAATTAATGGAAAAATGAATTAGCCAAAACAAACTTTGGGCTGCTAGCTGGTCATCAGTATTCCTGAGGAAAAAAACAAGTTTGTGGGAAGCTACTTCAGGATTTTGCCATATCTTTCAGCCTCTCAGCTACTAGGACTGGGGCAGGTGAAAGCTGTTCTAAAACGTGCCAGGGCTCATGGCCACTCAGAGACTTCATATCCACACAGCGAATCCTTGTTGCTAGCATCCCTTGGGCTAATGCTAGAGCAGCAAGCCATTTACATCCCCGGTTCTCTCTTGTTAGCACTTATTGGCTCTAGCCTTGCTTCTAGGGCACCAGCACTTGCTGGCAATGGCAACCGAGTCAGTACAAAGCTCAGCTAGAGATTTCCCAGCTCAGAAGTTATAGAAAGAGGACATCCAACTATTCAGTTTTGTACTTCTAGCCCTGAACATGGAAACAACTGACCCTCAGCTAACACCCCTCCCCTTGCAAAAGACATCCTCTGGGAGTGCATTATTCTGTAATTGTGCAACACCAAGCCCAGTGTCTGTATTGTTGTAGTTGAACATCACCTGCACAAGGTGCAGCAAGAGGCATCAGCATCCATCTCAGGCACAGTTGGTACTTTCTGCACATTGTTCCTTGATGTGTTCATCCGACTATGATTGAATGTCTAATGAGAGTGTCAAGTGTATCTCAGCTACACTCATAAAATGGATTGAACAGAAGTACCTGGAGCAATTTGAAAAACGGAAAGAGTCTAGACCAATATTTCTGGGTTCACTTCTACCATATTAATTGTCCTCTATTAAAAACAATAAATACAACACTGTGCTGCAGATAGATGAATTCTAGCAGAACCACAATGTATTCTGTAAAATCAATATTAATCATTTTCAAATTGTTTTCTGGTTGAGTTTCTCAGGACAGCAAGAAATCCTTAGGGCAACTTATGCACAGTACAAACAAAATGTTCAGCAAGAAAATATGTTTGGCGCTTTTTGCCTTTTATATTTCACGTTTGACCTTTAGAATACTTTGCCATTTATTCACATAAACGGCCATAAAATGTGATGAATAACCACTATCTAATCCATAGCCATGATTGTGTTTTAGAATTCTGAAACTACTTACGAATTGCATTAAATGACTATATGCTGGTTTAAGCACTTTATTACCTTATTTTGTGATTTCTTGACTACTGCTAATATGCTGTGAACCACACAAATGTGAAGAAAAATCCCACAATTTTTGATCCCAAGCACAAGTCAGTAACAGAAAATAAGGTCCAGACATATAATTTAGGCTGAATTATTATATTCTTTTCAACAGATAAGTTGTTTTTATTTTACTGAGCATCCTCAAAGCGTTCTTATTTTATCAAGTCTCCTCTCATGCTGCTTTTACAAAGATGGGTTATTCATAGCAGTGATTGGATCCTAGAGAGAGGATTATTTTGCTCCTGTTCTTTGAAGACTCCACTTCAGATGACAGTTTCAAAATGAGAATGCTACCAAAGTAGTTAAAGAAAACATAAACAGTCTGAGATTTAATCAAATTATATGAGCATTAATCTAATCAGTATTAAGAAATATAAATCATGTTAAATATTGTTACTAATTGCTATTATCCTTCTCTCTGGTCCTGGGGTAAAATCTTGATAGTTGGGCTACGTCTGTTTTTTGACAATATGCTATAGTAGCAGTAGAAGCTATTGCATGACTTAGCCATCAGAAACTAGAACTTCACTTGCCTTCTGTGCATCCTGCTGAAGGCTGATTTACTCCTCAAGGGCAGTTTGTCTGTACAGCAATTTCACTAAGATAAGAAGGTTTACTGGGAGTAAGGAAATAGAGTAAATTCAATAATGTTTTGCTTAATATGCCTGCATTTATATTTTGTGCAAATGAAATGAGACAGGAAGATCTTGAATAATGTTACAGAAAGAGAACACTAATACATATATTTTCCCCAGAGCACCCTGTGGCTCTGATCCCAGAATCACATTTCTAACCTCCACATTGTACTCAAATATAGAGAGGAACTGCCTCTGTCATCCTTATTGTGCACCATTTGATATTGTAGCTTTTGAGACATTAAGGCATCTGATGCTTTTTATTCAGACATGTTCTCTTTGTCTGTGCTGTGATATATGTGAAAACACATATGAGCAAAAACACATCATGCTCATGCACAGAGCTTTTAATTAATGAAAGTCTATTTATCAGAGGACATTCAGATTTTTAATTGCTTTTTGATGGTTTATCAAACAACTTAATAATCCCAAAGAGGCTATATTTTCAGAGCATCCTTGTATCAAGTATGATAAGAAAATCTATTATGCATTGAAAAAAATATTTTTCTTCCACTGACCAGTGTGTTTCTAGAATTGCTTCTCACCAATTCGCTTCACAGTTTTCTTAGATATTATTTCACTAGCAAGCCTATGTTGTCTGGCACATCAGTGTAGAGGTGTTATCATGGGTAAAGATGAAAAGATTTTGAAGTAATTGAAGAACAGCATGGGTAGCTACTGGGCTCTTGTTTTCAACATTTTGGCTATATCCTGTCTTTCTGCTTTTTAATTATTTCAAAGAGCAACTTTAACATATACTGAGATAGAGAGATATATTCTTTTCCAAGCATGGAATTACCGGCTGCAGTTTTATAGCCCACGGCAAGCAAGCTAGAGGAATTATTAATACTTGATGAATCTCCCTCAGTGTCCCAGCGGTGAGGAGAAGACAAACAACCTTCTGGATGATTGATGCGGTGCTTGCCAAGGAAGAACTTTAAAGAATGATTTTTTCTTACAAAATCTGTTTAAAATAACCCTAACAGTCTGAGCACCATCCTGCAGTAGGAATAATCTGGGCTGAGTGGAGATACAACCTCTGTTCTATTGTACAATGTAAAGTACATTCATACGTGATGTAATGCCAGTAGCAAGATTTTCAGCCTTTTGTCTCTGCCTCCTCCCTATCCACAGCACTCCCTAGGTCTCCATGGCACACTGCTCTCTGGCAATGTGTGCTTGCACACCTCTGCCAGGCTGCGGACTGTGGTGTGAGGCAGGTGGAGGTGGCTTGTCTTCAACTCTTCTGCTGCGGGGCAGGCACAATGGCCAGGAGGGGCAGATCTGGCAAGGGGGACAGCAACTGTCAGGTACCACACATCGACACCTTTGAACATTCAGGAACCTCATGGCCTGCCCTGAAGCCTAAGAATGCCTTTTCTGAGATCTTGAAGGCATTCTGGGAGGCTTGGATTCAAAATCCTGCTCTTCAGACATACATCATAATTGAAGCAAACAAATATCAAACATGTACATAGGTGCCGAAACCCAACCACTACGGAGCTAGGGAGTACGCAAATGAAAACTAACATTGCCACCAGTCTTAGGTATTGTTTTCCCTCTGAACTTCGTAATTACAAAGACTCTGTTAACCTCCTGTTACACTATTTTCCTCCTCCAAATCATGGACTCTCTCTGTGTCTTGTGCAGCTGGTTTCCTTCTGCTCTGTTTCTTCTTGTTCTCCTCAGATGCCCTGACACACATCATTTGTCAGATGAGACACATGGTTAGACTTACTAAGCAATCTACTGCTTGCCTGCATGACCCTTAGAAATCAGGCTTGAGAGATCCTTACCTTGGCATGATGATACATAGACAGAGGATCACACACCTTTCCTGCAGTTTGATTTTTCCTAGCAAGTTGCTGCGGTTTGCAGTCTTTTACTGGAAAAAGGCTATCAAATGTGTGAAGCAAACAGATGTATAATTTCCTTCCACATGAAATTTCTGGTCACATGGACATCACACAGAGTTCATTATATTAAACTGAGTCCCTAAACTGCACATGGGCTCCTCAAACTACTAGAGCCAAATCGCAACTCTGCCTTGTAACTCATATGCCAAGTCTACCTCAAAAGCGTACTAGTATAAATTTAAAAGGTATGACCATTTCAATTGCCATGGGAATATTCAACTTTAAATGGAAACAGTTTCAATAAAATACAATTTAATTTCAATTAACTTGTCTGAGCCCATAAATTTTCCTTTTTCTTATTTCATTTTGCTTTTGTATCACAACATATTAGAGCCAAAAGAAACAAAACCCCAAAATTCCACTCCAGGGCATAATGAATTATTGATTAAGGCAGCAAAATCAGTATGAATCCATATAGGAAGCCAAAAGTAAATCAGTAAATGAAAGGGTTTTAAATATGTACTTAGAAAAAAGGATTTTGCCAAATGCTGAAATGAATATTGGACAGAAAAATATCTAACTCTCTATATCAGGATCCCTAACTGCTAGGTCAGTCCCTAATCTAAATAAATTGCAATTTAGAGTCTGAATTGCATGAGCAAATGAATTTAATAAAGAAAATAGCTTGTAAAAGAGCTAAGACTGAAAATGTGACAGCATTTAAATCCTGATCATGTGAAAACATTTGTTATACAGATCAGACAAATGATTTGTGAAGAACAGAAAGATTGAAATGTCTTTTCTTGATAACAGCATAAAATGAATGTCCACTGAAATCAATGCTTTTACATGGGTAATCCATAACCAGAAAAATGTGAGGTTCTCCAGATAACAACTTTTCTCAGGTGTGGAAGGCAATATGTTGAGATAAAGGGAATTATTTTTGCATGCGCTGCACTGGCGTGTAAATTGTAGTGAGTGGACCAAATCCACCCTTAACTTAAGCAAATGCAATTCCTGTTGCACACAATGCTCCTACTTGTTCATATGTTATTTAGCTTAAGCCTTTGTTTTAAAAAAAGTCAGAATGTGTGGAAGTTATTTCATTTCAGAGAATGTCTAATGTATTAAAAGTTGTACCATATTCCCCTGATTACAACAACCTCTGCTGCTCTCCTGTAGTTTTCAAAATGTGAAAAAATGTGCAGGCTCATAATGCTTTCAATGATGATAAATCAGAAAAATAAGCAAAGAAAAAAAACAAAATAAATAAAAAAACCCCAACAACAACAACCAGAAACCACCTAAGCCATCCACTTGTCCAAACTAAGGCAGATTTGTCTCAAGAAAATGTGAGTGATATGCTTAAAATACTTTTTTTGTTCCTTTGCAGTAAAATCATACACCAATATGCTTCTGTTTAGAAAATATCCAATCCGTAAATCTATGCATGGAGAAATTGGAAAATACTGATATTCCAGTCAGTCATCATATTCAACAACACCAATATGAATTTTTGAAAGGAAAATCTAGAGCAGGAAACATATATGAAAATTCACAAATTTGTTAGATTTTCTATAAATTGTTATATTACACTAGAAAGTTATGCTTAAAATAACTGAAAACTCTGAAGCATATGCTAAGAGATCCACAAGGATATTCCTACTTGACAGGGCAGGGCGTTCAATAGAGTGCCTGCACAACTTGCTGCCCATCCTCTGGGGCAGGGGATGTGCTGGAGCACACCAAGCCTCCCTCCTCAGTCTGGCTCCCCAGTTTTCAGCCGTAGTCGAAAAAAGTCAAGAGTTTTCTCCCAAATGATATCCAGGAAAGAGAGATGTTTAGAAGTTGTTAGGGCTGTGGAACTCCTGAGAATATCAGGTTGAACTCAGCTATGAGCTCTTTTCTCTCATTATTTTAATGACATAATTTGTTTTCAAAGCACTTCAGAATAAACATTTTCTCAAACAATATCTGCAGATGAAATTGTTTCTCAATAGCAAGAGTTAAGAAGCTGTCAAAATCATACAGGTACTAATGAAAATTAATGTCTACTTGAGAGCTTACATGAAGACTGATAAGGCTATCAGGACCAATCTTTAAATAAATCATAAATGTGTCATGATATCTTTAGAGATTAAATGTGTTTCTATTCTGAAAAGGTATTCTGTCAGATAGCGCTATAGGAGTATATATATTCTGTAACAACACTTTTCTTGTTCTTTAATTTTATTTTAGTTTTATTTCTTCCACCTTTAGAAAACTACAGGAGATACAGGAGAGCACCAGAGGACACTGTAATCAAGGGAAAATGGGCTAACAAGTAATCAAAATAAGATTAAGTGAAATGCCAAACAAAAGAAGATCACTTTGGGATGTTATGTTAACAGAAAATGGGTGGAAAATTTTCAGGGCAAAATATTTTATCTTCAAGCCTGGGAGAAAACTCTCCCATTTTAGAATATTTTGGATATGAATCTTAGTCCAAAATGTAGAGAGCTTTTGTCTTCATAACTGTCAGTCTAAGAGCTCAGTTTCTCACACACTTATACAGGTCCATGTGTAAGTTCTATTTTTAGCTCTAGTCAGCCTTCACCTAGTATCAAAAAAATTAACATGCCACGTCCTTTTTATTCTGCTTGAAGTTTCTGTTTTTGAGAAAAGACTTCTTTGAATATCATATTTTTTGCAATGAGAAACTGACTTATGCACAGAGTTTGTAAGTTTTGGTTTTATCTTGTAAGCTTTAATTAAATTATTATGGCCTGTAGGAAAACACAACATAGTTAGAATCCACTTTGCATAGATGAGGGTGAAACAAGTATCCTTAGGGGTCATGAATCAATTAATAAAAGAAAAACAACTAAATGTTGATCTGTTTGGGATTATAGTGAAATTCATTTAGCATAGATGAGCAATGAGCAAAAGGAAATTTAATGATATAAAGGAAATCTTATCTCCAACAAGTTATGCAAATAATGAAACAACACTTTAAAAACTAACTCAAAACATGCAAAGAAGCTTCTGCTTTACACCTTTATAAATCAGGTGATAATGATAATTCACAGTAGGAAACTAAATATTAATGATTATAGATATGATACAGTGCATGTACGAGAAACACACTATAAATCCTCTCAGGCAAATTAAATTCTGAGAATGAAATTAATAAAAGGAAAGAAGATATTAACATAAGCCAGCAAAATTAAAGGAAATAAAACTACTCACCAAATGTATAAGAGGAACAATGCAAAGAATATCCCTTTTAATCTGTGTTATGGAGGGTCAAATATCTGAAATACCCACCAATAATTTTTGAGAGTTTTTAGAATGGGCTATTTGAAATTCTTTGCCACTGAAATAGTGCTAATTAGTTGATATTCTTAATTTGAATATAATTCTATATTTTCCTCCAGCAGCTTACTTCTTTATCTTCAATAGTAGCTGCCCCTGTCCCTCGTCATGCAGTAGGGATATTTATCTCCCAAATTCTGAGTTATGTATTTAGACCATAAAATTTTAAAAGATAGTCCCTTTTTAGCACTCCTACGTGTAAAACTGTTGTTTAACTTACAGATTGTTTTCCATACTGCTGGACAATACTTTCAAAGCTTCTTTACTCCTTCCCATTCACTAACTTTAAAGATCTACCTAGCTCTAGGCTAGGCAGCAGCAATCACAGCCTGCACTCATCTGACCCCGTGGAGAGGCTCATGTGGCTGCATGGCAAGCAGGTGTTGGGCAGCTGCATGCACTGAACAAGTGCAGTGAGCAACCCCAACCTGAGGGTCCTCCAGCACCAAGGCAGCCTGTGAGCTGTGGGTGCTCTGGCTGTGTCCTGTGGCAGACTCTGAAGAGTGAGGTGAGAAGAAATTTAGTTGAGCAAGCAACTTCCTCTGGTTTCACAGTTTTGGTATTCCAGGGTTATTTTGGTATTTTGTTTTGTATTCCTCCTTCTACAGAGCTTAACAGTAGTTGAAGCAGAGGAATTCTTATGGGGAGGAAAAGCAGAAGTCACAGGAGTGCCTGTACTCAGCACTCGTGAGACTGTACCTTGAGTACTGTGTCTGGTTTTGGTTGCTACAGTATAAGAAGGACATTGAGGTGCTGGAACGGGTGCAGAGAAGGGCAACAAAGCTGGTGAGGGGTCTGGAGAATATGCCTTGTGTGGAGCACCTAAGGGAACTGGGATTGTTTAGCTTGGAGAAGAGGAGGCTGAGAGGAGACCTCATTGCTCTCTACAACTTCCTAAAAGGAGGTTGTAGAGAGGCTGGTGCTGGTCTTTTCTCCCAAGTAACTAAAGACATGACAAGAGAAAATGGCCTCAAGTTGCACCAGGGGAGATTTAGATTGGGTATTAGGAAGAAGTTCTTTATTGAAAGAGTGGTCAGGCATTGGAACAGGCTGTCCAGGGACGTGGTGGAGTCACTATCCCAGGAGATGCTCAAAAACCAAGTAGATATGGCACTTTGGGACATGGTCTAGGGGTCAGGGAGATGTTGGGATGAAGGTTGGACTTGATGATCCTAGAGGTCTTTTCCAACTTAAATGATTCTATGATTCTATAAGTCATCATCCTCACTAACCTTCTTCTGTCTCTTGTTCAGCTGGTAAATGATGGCACTCCTCTGCAGGGAGAGCCATTAGCTTTATTGCTGAGGTAATGCTTGACATTTATGGAGCTTTTCAATGAAAAGTCTTCACACTTAACAGTAGGGATGGATTTTTGGGAGGCTATGGTATTCATTCTCTCCATTCATGCTTTACATTCTGGGATGTATCAATATTTGCTATTTCTGAGAAGTTCTGCTAGCTAAGTCTTTTTGTCATATTAGACATAAACCATGGTGTCTTTAACTGATCACCTGCATAGCGCATGTGTATGTGAATTTCCCAGGAAGCTGGATCCTCCTGGGAATACACAAAGCATGCAAATATCAGAAGGACCCTCATTTTTTCAAACCGAAGCAGAAGTTCTTACTCACACCTGCCTAGTCAGACTTAGCTAACTAGGTCATTGAAGTAGGATAACAGTAGGATTTTACTGTCAATTCCCTTCTACTTGATACTGCTGGCAAACTACTGACAAGCTCTGCTTGCCAGAAACAACCTCAGTACCCAGCAAGTGCACAGCTGTGATACAGATGCTGAGTACAAAAGAGAACTTTGTGAATGGCTTTTCATCCAAACAGTATCTTTAGTGTGCAGGATCAAGTAGCCCATGTAAGGAAGATATTCATATTTGCTTAGGAACTGTCAGTAAAACTAGTGCTGTGCTTTCAATCAGCTCTGTCTTTTCTAAAGAGATTGTTTCTTCAGCTCTAAATCAACAAGTCCTGGAACATGTTTTTTCTCAGAGTTTCATTACAAGTGTCTTTGTAGTGCTGCTTGCTTTTTGATAAGGCGGGGTTACCTCACAGCTGGCTGATGGGGAACAATATACAATTTACTTTTTGCTAACACTCTTTTTAAAAGACAACATTTATACCATAAAGGTTGTCTGTCCTTATGTAATCCTGAAGTTATGATATTCCTAGAAGTGAAAAGTGTTACTCTCTCCTCTATTATCAATGGAAAAAACTCCCTGACAAGTTTTCCAGCTACCAATGCCTGCCGTTACAGAAATGCCTCTCATTCAGCTGTAGCTAATCCCTGCTAGTTAGGCAAGAAGAAAGTGATGGTTTCCCTTTGTCAAGAAACCACAAATATGAGCAGAACAAGCAGCTTCTAGCTTAAGATATTGCATTTTCTGGGAAAATAAATAAATAATGTGGCTTATGTAGAGATTTCTGTTGCTGCCTGCCCATACGCCTGCTGCCTTGAGTGCTCTGCACTGTCACTTCCATCTTTTCTCCTGACCCTTGATTCCTCCCTTTCCAGTCTTGGGTCTGTCACTGGTACTTATACATCATTTGAGCAGTGACATGTAACTACAAGCAGAGGACACCTGATCTGTCATTGTGCTTGCTGATGAAACATAGTGGTGGTGTACATATCACAAAAATGCCACATAAAGCCCAGACAGCTTTTTCTGTGGTAGGGATGTTAGCAAATGAAATGTAAGCAAAAGAAGAAGGAAATATATTTTTAAAGGGCATGGTTAATTATTCAAGCAATTTTTTTTTTTTTAAGGCAAAAGCATTGCAAAATTTTTTTTTCGTATTTTGGAAGTAATAATAGAAAACGCATTCTTGGTTAGCATATTCAAGTGTGTTCCTCAGAAGTTTTGGGAAGCTACTTAGCCAGGTAATGAGTAGGAATCATAACATATATCTTCTCTGACCTATTACATCTCAGTAATACATAAATCAAGCTCAGAACAAACCAGACAAGCACTATAAATTGAATAATTAATATTTCTGATGCCATATCTGTCTTTTTCTGGTTATTCTAAAAGAGAGGTTTAATTTGTGGAATATATCAATCCATTAATAATTTATTAGGTTTTATTAAAACCTGCAAGATTACCAAGTGAAAATATACATACATATTCATATTGCTCTTCTCTCATTTGTGTTTAAGTTCTCAAATCTTGCACATATTTCTTTCTTTTTGCTGATAACATTGTGGAATGCCTTATTGATTGTGACTTGCCATCATTTTCATAAAAGCATAATCCTATTGATGTCATAACTTATTTCCGAGGTTATTAGACATCATGACACAGATTAGAAGGGTCTTTAATCTAAGTAGCAAGAACACAGAAAGCCATAAAAATCTCAAAACAGAAAATCTAACTTAATTTGTTGTGACAGAAAGCAAAGATGAAGGAATTAAAACTGCAATGACTCTAATTGGAACTGTTACAAATGTTCAGGCTTATGTGGGTTGAATTTGAATTACATAAAATCAAATTAATTTCATTCATAGTCTTTTTTGAGAACTGTAACTTCACTCAATATGTTTAAGGAGTTTGGTGAAAAGAATGGGATAACAACAGTCACCTAGCAGCATTTTGAAAAATCAAATCAGAAAGCAGATATAATTTAAGATAAAGTCTTTGTAGATTAAATTATTGGTAAATAAAGTTCGTAAGATGTTTCAATCACCCACCCCTGTGCTCATCCCACGAGCACTAAATTTCTTGCACTGGGGCTCTGCAGGGTGGAGGTCTCCTGGTTTAGTACCACTGCATTGCACTGGTTTAGGACCAATACCTGCACTGGTGGCAAGTACTTCACATTGCACATCTACAATAACAAACACAGCCTCAGTGCTCTGCAGAGCTTCTATGTAAAGTAATTTCAAATTAGGTCTTGGAGCACGCCAGACAGCTTTATTGTTAAGCATGGATTGTTGAAATCTTCTTTGTATCTGATGCAGTGAAGCACTCTGAGGAACAGAAACAAGGAAAACAGTGTCTCTTAAGTTAAAACTTTACAGCTCTTTTCTGCATTCTAGGAAAATGCACAGTATGAGATGATAAATCCTCTGGAGTGTTTATGCATATGTGTATCACTTGCTGCAGGGGGAGAAGGGATCGGCAATAGTACTACGGATGTGATCCTATTTGTTTCTGCAGAGGCAACTGACAGCTTTAAAGAGAGCTCTTCCTTTTTGATTCTTGTCTGCTCATATGACCCAGGTGAACATAAGGTTCTGATGATTTGTGTTAGGTTGATATGGTGTTTGCTGATTCACATGAGTGGATAACCATGGACAGAAAGAAAGCTATCTTTAAAGAGATGAGAGAGAACTCTGTTCAATAAAAACAAGATTCCTTATTTCTTTCCATCCCATTGCCTTTGCTTTCTACAGTGGTGAAGGTATAAAGATGAAGACTAGCTTGCAGAATATAACAAATACACTATAGTTCTAAATTTTTTAATAGTAGAAAAGGTTGTTACACAATGTAAAATAGGAGAATAGGGAAGAATAGGCAGACCAGAGAGGACTCAGCTGATGAAACCTGCAGATCTTTTGAAATCAAGTCCACGACACAGGTATCTCCTTCCAGCCTAGTCACCTCAACCCCTCTTATAGTCAAAAGTTAGTCAAAACCTATTTCTATTCATTGATTATAGTGGGAATGTAATATTAATTATGAAAACTCTGAATTATTGCAGATCACAAGAATTACATTTTAACTCTTTAATAATGTCTACATTTAATTAAAGAAATCCTACTTACAGTGATGGCTGGCAAATAGACTATATCTTTACCTAACATGCAGTAGACATAAAAGCATCATTCTCTAGTATCACAGAGTTAAGTCACACTTAACAGCCCAGAAACCATGTATTCACTTGGCTTTCAGTGTAATAGTAATGGCCACAAGAAACTCTTTTGGTATGCACTTCACTTAACAGGCACTTAAAATAAGATGGGCCCATGTAAATCTGTACTGAATTATAAACTGTAACATACAACAAGGTCACAAGGCAAATTTCATACTTTCAAGAAAAAGAGAACAGCCTAATTTCTTAATTCATGACATGTTATTGCACTCCAACCGATACGCTTGTTTCTAAAATTACTACATGTTTATGTTTACTGGTCAAACACTTCATAAGAGATCTTGATGGAAACCAGCTAGCTGTGTAGCCACCTCTCTGTACTACTCTGTTTTTCCCTAGCTTTTTACTTTTCCCTTTTGCTGCCCTATAATCTTCAAAGGTTTTCCTACTCTTTGTAGTTCATCAGAAAAGATAATTAATGTAAGTGCAAGGCTACATTAACATGGTAACTGATAAACAAGGTAGCTGGTTCAGCTTGAGTTTCTCTGCACAATATTGTGCTGTTAGTTATATAGAGATATCCCTTCCCAGTCTGGCAATCTGTCAGTTTTTCCTTAGCACTGAGGAAGAAAGCAGTAGTTCCTGTGTCAAATGCAGTTTGCTATCAATTTTAATCAGAATTGTTCAGTGAGTGTACAAGTCAGAAACCCGCACCGTGTCACAACATTTGAGATATATCCCTGCAGCCTCCTAGTAAAAAGTCTTAGTCATTGTGGAAAGTTACTCTCAGGATTCTGTTCAAAGCACTGCTGGTGAACAAAACCATCTCGGCTTCTCTGCAAGTTTATTCTGAACTGTTTCAAGGTTAAGAAAGCTTCCAAGTATTTATCTTCAGTATTTTAGGTGCATCTCTGTCTCAGGCTGCAGTATTACTTTGAGAGCACTTGCCTTTTTTTTCCATGCTGCCATGGTGACACAGCAGTTACAGAGATTAATAAGAAGTGATATTTCCTTCCTTCCTACAGTTTTCTTTACCTTGTTCCACTTTGTGAAGTGAGTGTACCATGTTTTCTCCTGTAGTGGTTTGTTTTGCTGTACTTGAGTACAAGAGGGGCTGTACCCAGGAGCTTCCATTGAAACCCTCTGAATAAATGTTTCATGTACTCCAGTGCTTGAATTACAGGAAAAATACTGTTGAATATTTATTTTGTTTTCCATTTACTTGGCTAGACAGTGGTCTAGCCAAATAATTTGTCTATAGTGGTTCTCATTCATTTCTGTAGGAGTTTTACTGGAATAAAGTATGCACAAGCATGTCTCTCTTCAAAGGAGGCTGAAACATTGACCTCTTCCTTGTACCTGACCAAATTGGGAGCTAGTATGAAAAGTCTGGATTCACTTTATTTTTTAAAATGTGTATATGATGCTTATTAGCATATTTTAGAGAGGGTGTGGCATGAAGCCTAGAACAGCTGCTCAACTACTTCTAACCCTGTTTCATTCCAGTTACTTGTATAAGTTAACAATTTATAATTAAATTGTAGTCTTATTAAAATAATATTTCTGAGAATAAGTTTTTAAATACCTTTTCTATTTAGTGAAAATGGCATTCCAATGTTTCTCCAATATATGTTGGTTTACTTTTAGAAAAATTCTAGTAGAAAAAGCTACTCTATATACACAATACTGAGAATGTTAAAGGTAGTAAATCAGACTCTTTTTTTCCATAGTCTTCACTTGCTGGTCAAACTTTGTTAGTCTGTCTCTAGGACACATAATTTCTTCTTATAATAGTCCTAATGCTTCTGTTTTTCTATTATATCTATTAATTGCAATCCTAGTTCTTCATGGCCTCAGCAGAGAATGCCATAGATGGCAACCTTCCCCTATAACTTAAAATAAAGCAGTATCACTTAAACAGGTTCTCAGTTGTATGAGAAAGGAATGTACTAGATACATTAACAAGAGGATTGGACTGAAGCTGGGCTAGACTGTGAAAAACAAAATAGTAAAATTGATATAAAAGAGATGAAAAAATGTGACTGAAAATATAGGCTTGACTTTGAGCAGTCTTAACTACGTAGACAACATAATATGAGACTTAGATAAATGGGAAAAATTCTGAGTTCTAAACAAGTAATTTGCCCTAGAAATTAAAACCTTCATTGAGAAAAAATAGATCTGGGTTGAGTTCTAAGTTCTGTCACCAATTTCTATAGCTAGTTGCTCAGAGTCAAAAGAGATATAGACAACAAATCCAATATTTAGTCAGATTTTAGTGCCTTAATTCCAAACAGCCTGAAAAGCCTAGTACTCCGTGGACATCCACATCTGGGGTTGCTTTAACCTACTTCATGTCAGAATTCTCTTGGCAAGTAGAGTTTCACTTCTGCATCCACAAAAAATGCTCTGTGTTACTTTTTTGAGCCAATGCGGGTAGAAGTGCAAGATTTGTGATACCAGAAAGATGGCGTGCTAGAGCATGTGTGACTCAAGATTAGTGGTTAAGACCCTCACAGAGAGATTCTGAAGTTCCACCTTTGGCATCATGTCTGCACAGTGAACATTTAAATACAGCAAAAAATGGTGTCAGCAGCAGGAAGCAGGGACAGTCTCTAACTTTTACTCCATTAGCTGAAAGGCCTATATAGCATGTTTTAGAATATTTTTACCTTTTTAAATGATGTCATTATTTTTACATTCTCTTCTGTCCAGAAGCAGAGTTTCTGCAGGAGTAATGGCAATCGTCTTTCAACTTTTCACAAGCTTGTAAAGATTAACCAACTCTAAACTGACCACACAGTGACTGTGGCTGTATCTTTTACAAGACTTTTGTTTTGTTGCCTCAGTTCCAAAAGTCTGTGACATGATTGCCAGATAATTACAGGACTGTAGTAATCTGAAAATTGTATATCTTGATTGATCCTTAAGATGTAGCGTGATGGACTATTTCTAAGGTAATACTTAAAGTTTCACATCTTGGCAGTGTCAGGTACTGTAGCTCTGAAAAAGACGTGAGTGTCTTCAGTGTTGACTCACCGATGAACGCAGCAACGATATGACAAAGAAACTGAAACTGAGAAAACTATTGAGTGTAAAGCTGGAGGACTTTTTAAAAAATACAGAAAAGGAAAAGTGGAGGTCATGATGAGGGACAAATAGGTTAATGAGAAATGAACCACAAAATTTCACAGTTCCCTGTAAGTAATGTTGGTATTCCAGCATTTTTAAAAACATGGAGCCCAATAGGGAACAAGGGATGACTCTCCACCACATAGTAAGCTGTATCTTCTGTCAGTCTAGGTGACTGCTTTGATGATGCACTACACAGGTGGAAGCAAACATTCTGAAGATCATTATTTTCAGAGAATATAAATATTAAATAGACATACTCAGAAACTAGATTTCAGCAGTAATGCTCCTATTAAAACTTTCTAGTATAGGCATGGACTTAAACTGCGTACTGACTTCCACTCATTACTTCTGCACTACATTTTTTCTGACACAACTACTTCAGCAATCGGTTTCTCTTTCATTATTTAGGGAGAGAAGGACTGTAAAATAGTTAAGTGTCTCAGATATGGAAATAAGCCAGAATCCCTTAAATGATGTGGGGCTATAAATGCTACCTCCCATAGGATTTATATAACTTTGTAAGACCTGTCATTCTTTCTCTATAAAATTAGATTAGCTGGTAATTACAGATCTGCTTACAACAGCAGCTCCATAACCTGATCTGAGATATTCTATCTGTGATGTACTGGGGCCCAACAGCTCTTCAGAAAAATCAATAGAAAAGGGTAGGAAGTGTCAGTAGAAACCTTTGGGTTAAATCATAAATGAACGAAGCAGTTGGTTCATTACAGTTCTCATTCTTTCTCTGTTTTTGCCTTTTACTTAGTATGTTTATTACTATTACTTTTGTTACTGTTGCTATGGTGTAGAGTACTGTTTAAATTGTAAATAAATCCATCTAACAACTTATCTGAAGTCTAGTTTGGATATCATTTACTGAATATAGCATCAATAACTGATATTGTATTAAAATAGAATTACTGGCTACCTAAACATCATAGCTTTGACCTTCTCTGCATGCTTTAGTAGGGTTGTGGTTTAACCCCAGCTGGCAGCTAAGGACCACTCCTCTTTGGTGGGATGGGGGAGAGAATCAGAAGAGCAAAACTGAGAAAACTTGTGAGTTGAGGTAAAGACAGTTTCATAGGTAAAGCAAAACCTGAGTGCACAAGCAAAGCAAAACAAGGAGTTCGTTCGCCACTTTCCATCAGCCAGTAGATGTTCAGCCAACTCCAGGTAAGCAAGGCTCCATCACATGTAGCAGGTACTTGGGAAGACAAAACATCTTAACTTTGAATGTTCCCCTCTTCTTTCTTTGTCTGTCTGCTTTATATGCTGAGCACGATGTCATATGGTATGGAATATCCCTTTGGTCAGTTGGGGTCAGCTGTCCCAACTGTTTCCCCTCCCAATTTCTTGTGCACCCCCAGCCTATTCACTGGTGGAGTGGGGTTAGAAGCAGAAAAGGCCTTCACTCTGTGTAAGTGCTGCTCAGCAATCTGTGTGTTATCAACACTTTTTCCAGAACAAATCCAAAGCATAGCCCCATACCAGCTACTGTAAAGAAAATTAACTCCATCTCAGCCTAAACCAACACAGGGAGTGACAGAACCTATGTTTTAAGCAGCAAGCCACTAACTCAGCTAATCTCTAAACACTTGCATGAATGAAAATATATGTAATTTCTGTGATTGTCTGCATAATGTTAAATTACAAACTTAAGAAAATAAGATTTGTGAATGGCACCTTTAAATGTTGATACATTTTGTATCTCCCCAGTAGTGCTCAAAAGCTTGTGCCATATTATTGACTGCTTTAATTTATACAGACGTTAATAAAATGAATAGATGGATTATGGAGATTAGCTACTTGGACATAACTGAAGCCCTTGTTCTCTTTTTAATGTGATAGTCTCCTTCCTAAAAGAATATGAAAATGACAGCACCTGCCCTTGTTGTTTGCTGTTAAGATCATCTGCATTTTTTCAATTATGAAATAACTCATCCTAGAAACCCAATGGAACATGAATTATTAACTGAGCTAAGACACATTTGCACTAAAATCTAATGGGAAATCACAAGATTAATATCAATTATGCAGTGAATATACTTTTTGAGTTTTATTCAGAAATGGCAGAGACTGCTGTTTATATATGAATACAAAATTGACTTATAATATACTCCAGTTTAATGCATTGAATTTTATATACACACCAAACATTAGTCTATGCAAACAATTTCAATTAAATTTAAAATTTAATAAAGACAAATAGACAATATAAAACAAAAAATATTTTATTATATATGGAAGACACTGGCTTTAGTTTGTTAAATTAATAAAGATAAATAGCTAATATAAAACTAAAAATATTATATATGGTAGGCAGTGGCTTTAGATTGTGATTGTTGTTTTTCACAAAGATGAAATTATAAATTTAAATCAAACACAAATTTAACACTACTAGGTTTTAGATTATTCAAGGTACTGCACAGATCTATTGCACTGTTGTGTTTCTTAAAACGAAGAGGTTAAGCTCACCAACTTCCAGTGGATAAAACCACCATTCCATTAAATCATAGAAGCAGAGCTAAACCTGACCTCAGGATTACCTTACTTACATCAGTATCACGGCTTTACCTTGGAAAATTGATAAAGGAGTTGATCAGCTGTGTGGGGTTTTTTTGTAATTCAGCATCTAAATAAGAATGTAGGAGTCTGACCATCCGTGCCTAGGATGTTTGTACATCCAAAGAACACAAAATATTTACAAAGTTTTCAAGTTTTCTGTGTGGTGTAAAATTAAATTCAGTGGAATAGATTTTGTTTAGCTGACTTTTTAGTTTTAAATTTTCTTTTAAATATTGATTAGCTCATTTGACTACATCCAAAATACATGCAAAATAATTTACAGGCTTGTATATTTCTAGATACAATTTCACTACCTTTTTCAAGGATGTTTTCAAGAATGTTTTGTCATGGTACTTGCTCAATTGATTGGAATCTTTATCTCCAAGAAAAATATGTTATAAATAAATAAACAACTGGTAGAATCTGACTTCTTGCAGTTTCAGATTTGGAAAAAACCTCAATTCTGCATAATCTCATCTTTTCCCTCATTTAAAAAATAATTTCTAAAGAAATGTGCTTAGTTAGAAGTTTGACATCATTCATTCACTAAGATTCTCTAATTAGCAGTACTGGAAAATAATCAGTCCCTAATCTAAAGTGTCTCATTATCACTTCTTCAAAATTGCATGCTATTAACTGAGTCTGTGCCTTGTTAACTTGCACTTGGCTTACTTTCTGTATTTTAGATGATGGAGTATTCCAAAAGGTTTCTTGAGAAAGACAGTACCATTCACATAACTGGCAACATTGCTTTGTAATAAAGTCTGCCGGACACTTCAACTCTGCTTATAGAAACTTGATCCAGATCTGAGGGAACCATGCCCAGTCTCAGTGGTGACCTGGAAAAGGGGAGTGAGTTCTCCATGGCTATGTTGTATAAGCTGGAGCTATGTAACATGCCAAGCTGTAAAAATGTGTGTGGTAGAGAGGAAGGGCCATCACTTTTCCTCTTTGCCTGTAAATTGTTATCTGTGTGACTGGAGACAAATCCAGTGGTGGACAGAAAGAAAATAGGTAAGAAAGGATTAAGCCCTAGGAGTTTCATCTTGCATATACTTATGCAAGGAAGACACTCACCTTCTCTGAGTTTAGTTTCCTAAATTACCATTTCCATAGGGCTACATAGAAGTCACATAGACTTTGGAACAATGCCTTAGACTTGAGTCTTTGACTTTGTAGAATGTGTACTGCCTTACAGGCACTTATTTGGCTGCTTACTCCTCATGCTATCTTTAAATCCTACTAATTTCAATGTGTTTTCTTGTCATAATGCATGTCTCTGTGAAATTCATTGGAACTGGACTGTTTCATGCAAGTCTCTTTGGGTTTCATTTTAAGCCTTCACAATGTTAGAAAACAATTTCCTTGCAACCATTGGTACTTATTTGGCATTTCTGAAGATATTCAGAAAAGGAATACATTGTGGATGGATTTGACGGTAAGAAGATTAACCAGTGTGTGAGTTATGCCAATGTGTTTTTCAAGGTAAGGTAGTTAACTGTACAACTTATCCAATGAAGGAACATGTGAGGGTATACATGTGTTATTGTGTGGAAGGGTTATTGCTTTGTTTGCACCCAGTACAACATCAACTCTTATTATGAGCTGGCTATAAAGGCAAAATGGCCCTTTGAGCTATTTTTAGCTGCTCTACAAAATGGAAAGTGTGTGTGCATATATATATGTGTATATGTATAATGTTGAGGATTTTTTTTAACTGGAGGAAATGGCATAAACTATATTAAGTAGCAAAACAAAACAAAACCAGGCAAAAAGTGTTACAATGAGATAGATGCATTTGAGGTTATTCTGAGTCTTCCTAATGACAACATTGTGTCCTACTATAGAAAAGCTATTCTGCTTGAACCATAGCTCTTGAACCCAGAAGTGATTAATTGCTTTGGAAGGAGAAAAAATTTCCACTTCAGACACTATGGAATATGGTCCTTTGGTTTATGTAATATAGGAGTCTTTCTGACTTTCAAAAGTACAGCTATAAGGTCTGAGCCCTTTTTCACAATGGAAAATCATCCGTTGAAGTTGGTGGACTTGGGATTTTGAAGCAAAGAAATAGGAAAATACAAATCTGCTGAGCTAATATCAGGTATTTTTCAAATATAGAACAACTAACAAAATACCAGTGAGAACTAATGGCTGCAGTAGTTAATGAATGACAGGTTATCGACTGAATCAAATTTAAAAAACATGGTGCAGACAAGGAGTATGTGAACACTGCTTTATCTTGGTTTCTGCAGCATAGTTCCTATAAGGAAATATCTTTATGTTAGGTGGATCCCTATCACTACACATTTTCCTGCCATGATGTGTATATCACATTGATCTTCTATCACTACCTCTGAGGTCTTCCCTATTTCATCTCAAATCTCTTCCAACAACTAGTTATTCTTGTCTTTCTGCAAAAAAACTCAAGCAGGATCTAAAGCAAAGCTGATCGAAATAACAACATACAACTCTTTTGCTGAAGTTTGTTATTGCAAAGATTTAAGTTTCTAATGCAACCCACAACTGAGGAAGCGAGTAGGACCTTGTAATCTTTCTGAGTATCTGGGTTGCATGTGTCATATGCCACAGTGGGCTGCCTGTTTTCGGTTTGTATGACACTCACCCAGAATCACAGAATGATAGGTGTTGAAAGGGACCTTGAAAGATCATTTAGTCCAACCCCTCTGCCAAAACAGGCTTACCTAAGGCAGGTTACACAGGACCGTGTCCATGCAGGTTTTGAAAGTCTCCGGAGAAGGAGACTCCACAACCTCTCTGGGCAGCCTGTTCCAGTGCTCCGCCACTCTCTTGGTAAAGTTTCCCCTCATGCTGAGGGGGAACTTCTTGTGTTCAAGTTTATGCCCAATGCCCCTTGTCTTATCACTGGGCACCACTGAAAAGGGACCCATTCCACTGTGAGCCCTTGCATATGCTGTATGAAACACTGTAGCAGTTCAATGAAAGCTCCTTCTATTCTGATTATACTACAAATTTCAAAGATATAGATGTACAAATGTTGTACAAGAGAAGATCAGATGGGATAATTAGATCATCTGTTGTATCCTGTATTTCTATGAGGTACATAAATGCTAAACTCTTACCAAATAACAAACTACCTAATTAGTAAAAATTCATTGCCACCTCTATTGTTTCAATCAAAGAAGCTATCTTTCATTTCCCTTCTGAAACCTTCTTAAATGGAATGATTGGATTAGAATGCCAGCTGCATTGCCCTCCTGAGAAAATCCATACAGATTTTACCAGCATGAGATGTGATCATTCTTCTGCAGGTGCTATGCCTACTGAAACCCATCATTAGTACTTCTAGAGTTTTCCAGTTTTACAGTGTCGCTTCCAGTTATTAAAACTTCCTCTATTTTCAACTTTTCAATAAGTTTTTGTTTGTTTGTTTGTTTGTGTGTTCCCAGAAAGGGATTGGTTGCAGAGAGCAAAGGGAATTAGTTTATCTGTTAAGTGGGTGGTGATGACTGCTATTTTTGATGAGACTTGAAGTAAAACCTGGGTAAGCTGTTTATACTCCTAGCTGAGTGCCTTATCTGTTATTTAGGCTCTTCCCTATGTCTCACCTCTTCTCCTTCCAGACTTAGGACTCTCTTTACAACATGACCAGACTCCAGTGGGATAGCTAGAAAATACTTTCCTGTTCTAAACCTTGGGATAAGAAGCATTCATACTGGTTGGGGTCTGGTTACAGTTAAGAAGCCAGGTCCCCCAAATCCTGGAGCAGGGCTCTGCACAATAAACTGTGATGTAAGAAGTGGGCATCCTCTTCTCAAGAGGTGACTTGAGTTCTTCTGGGAGGCATGCAAATGCAATACTGTAATCTCAGGTGGGTATCTGGGATACCCAAGTGAGGTAAGTAGAATATTTGGGAACACTCAGGTGCCTGGGTTTTACTCGCATGCCTCTGAAAACTGCTAAATGCTCTTTGGACCTTGTCCCAGCTGCTTCACATAGCACAGAAATGAAATTAAGTGAAATTGCTCACTGTGAATTATTTACTGACATTAGCTTTAGGAAATATTACTAAACTTAAACCACAGTAGAGAAGGTGCACTGTAAAAAGGGAGATTTTCAACAAAATGGCAGTTTTATAAATTGTACTCTTAAGAAGCTGCAGGCTTTTATATGCACTATCATGTTTAATGCTTAGTTTGGCCCCTACTCTTCAGGCAGTATTATATCAAATTTTTCTGGGCAGTCATTGCTGCACTTTTCTCATCTGTTTAGCCATCTGGGTCCTATGGTGGCATATGCATGGCATATCATAAAAGAGAAGTGCTTGGCCTTTTTTCTGGGCTACCGCATGCAGAGCTGGGGAGACAGCAGGGGAAGGAGCAGCGTGCTGGAAAGGTTTGTAAAACCACTGAGCAGCACCATTTTGTGCTGCTAAAGGAATCTGCTGCAGCTGGAGGAGAGAATTAGCTTCCTTTGGAAGAGAACAAAGAACGGAGTTGACATTTAATTAAAAGGGAAGAGAGAGGGAAATGAAGTAACTATAGAAGTACACAGTTCATATTTCCTCTAACAATTCTGGCAACAGGCAATTGCATCCGAACTGTATTGTCTCCATTAAAAGACTACTCCAAGAAAGCAAAGGAAAAAAGGTACTATGAAAGATGTTAACAGGGACCTGACTGTGGCTGACTCCAGAGTTGATGGGTCCAAAATCTTGATCCCTGTGTGTCAAGGAGGTGATGGCTGAACCTCCAGCCCTGGTGCCCACAGGGCTTTCCCTGAACATGTACCTGAAGGACACATCTCTCTTTGTCCACAACCCAAGGGTGCTGACAGTTGTTATAGGCAAAAATGTCTGTTGTGGTTTAAG
>VYZX01006981.1:8727-29921 GCA_013401335.1 Brachypteracias leptosomus
CTTTACATAATTAATCCAGAGAGTTATCAGCTGTCTAACCTGCCACCTGCCAGTTCCAATTTCTAACTTCTAACATGTTGCTTAGGTTGTGTCCTCAGTACTTCACCTACATTTCCAACAAGCACAACAGCAAAAGAAGATTGTTACATACTATTTTATAAACATTTCTGAATCATAGAACATAAAGTATCAATAGTTATGGGAATGGATTGTCTAAACTGACAAGTAGAAAAAACAATGTATTCAAAAGACAAAATAAGAGTTTGGTTGAAAATTTTCAGTAGAAATTGTTTTACAAGGATAAATGCAGTTTTCTCACACACAAAGGGGTTTGTGTGGTTTTTGTTGGGGTGCAGGGGGAGGAAGGCAGTTGAGCAGGAAAAGTTCTTCCTCCTTACTTTTCCACTAGACAACATTCTCTTAATTTACACCAAACTATGTAAAAAACATTGTGACTACCAATCTGAACACCAATTCTTGCAAGTCAGAGGTGCCCCATTTAGTTATTTCTTAATTGAAGCATTACACCTACTAAACACATTACTGGCAATTCCATCCTGATTCAGAAAAATAATTTAAATGTCATTTTTCACCATTTCTTGTAAGATAATTATTCAAAGCATGCTCAGTACTAATCAGTTATTTTCAGTTAAAACTATAAGGATAATAAAAAACACTCCATAATGACCCTTTAGATATGTTACAATGTGATATTTTAGAAAAGATTGGAAAAAAACCCCTGGATTTTTTCTCTTTTAATTCATTTCTACTTCAAATAGAATTGGTTTGGGGTTTTTTGTATCTGTTGTTCTTTCCAATGGGACAAAGAAGACATCCTGAAGCAAAGAAAACAAACCTCATATAAAGACAACAAAGTACAGTTAGGTTCTGTGCTGTTATTAATTCTGATTCAGTACTGAAAGGTTAGATTTCAGAAGCTTAATAGGAAATTTCACTGAATAGTAAAAGAAAATCACTTTGAAATTAACAGAGTTTAACCAGTTTTTCTAAAACTGACTTGTATCATCTCTAAGTCACTGAAGTAGCCCATCATTGAGCAATGAAAACGGATTGCACTATGGTCTACTATGGTACACTAAGCCATTCTCTCAGAACTATAACACAGTTACATATATATTGTTGTGCTTTTAAAATTGAGTCTATATGAAACTCATTTGGAGTGGAAGATGAGAAGTGCTTCCTATGAAACCAGACGTGATTACAATGCCCATTACACAGGCACCAATGATTACCACTAGATAGAAGACCCTTTTTGTCATGGATATGAGGACTGGTGATCCTCAGGTAGATTGCTCTGCCACTTGGTGTATGGGCGTTTCATCATTCATGTTAAAAAACATAAAAAACTGGTCAGCATAAAGAAATGCTAGCATAGAATCATAGAATTCTTTAGGTTGGAAAAGACCTTCAAGATCATTGAACATGTCTGTCTCTTTCCTCTCTATATTTGCATGAATGCGTACTTCAATTCAGATATTCTACAGAGAGGAGTCATTTGTCATACAAAAAATGGTGCAAAAATCTTAACTATAGATAAAAGTAATGCAGTGAAAAGATGTGGTAGATTAAAAAATCCTAGCACATAATGTGAGTTTAAAAGCATTGCTCCTTTTTTACCACTGTTCCCATGTGGTATAACCCTAATAAAAATGAAATTTTCACTAATAATTTAGGACCTTTAAGGTAAAATAGCTGACTTGAGAGAAAATGTAAAGGACACTTATTCTTGATTTGTTTTTCTGCTTCAGCCTAGGAATATGTGTCAGCAGCAACATGACTCATTTTTAATATCAAGGCCTTGAAATTCACCCTGAGGACTCCTGTCAAAAAGAAGGGATCTTCAGAATCAAAGAAGAAAATATTAAGAACATAGTAACATTGTGGCTATCATCTGGCAACAGCTTTTCATTATATTATTAATCAAAAATTAATCAAGAAGAAATAAATCTTATTAGATTTTGACAAGCAGCCTAATGCTGTGCTCAGTGGATGCCTTAGATATCCCACAACTAAGGTTCACAGGGGTTGAAGTGCTCCTAAAGTCTTGCCAGGGAGTCTCTATTCAAAGGAGGATAAAATTCCTGCAAAGTCAGATTAAACCACATTCAGATGAAGGATGTGGGTCTTTCACCTCGTGTATGGTTAAGCTGATCAAGTCAAATACAGTCAATTTCATTTATTTCAATGTTTGTTTCAACAGAAGATAGGTCATAATGGGTATCTGACATAACAGCCATACTACCCCTGGAGGCCACTCCTATGAGAAACAAGGCATTAATTGGTCCTCATATCATAGAATCATACAATTGTCAGGGTTGGAAGGGACCTTAAAGATCATCTCGTTCCAACCCCCCTGCCATGGGCAGGGACACCTCCCACTAGATCAGGTTACTCAGAGCCCCATCCAGCCCGGCCTTCAAAATTTCCAGGGATGGGGCTTCCACCACCTCTCTGGGTGTTCTTCTTTAAAGAACAGTATGTCCTGAGAGAAGCACATGGATGATAAATATATATCACCCTGTCTTCAGGCCACACCAAAAACTCACAGCCTAATCATCTATATTTAAATTTGCACTTTTTCCAAGATTTCATTTTGCATCTGCTCTCCTCTCAAAAGCTACTCCAGAAATGGATGTTTCAAAAGTTTTTAAAATTATCAGCTGTTGATTTTATATACATTTGCTTTATTTGTGTCAGCAGTCCAGATTAAAAAAAAAAATCCACTTGCAAGATCTTTATCATGGAACCACTACCAGAGAAAAAGAACGTTCCACCTGAAGAGAAGTGGAAAGACAGAATTTACTAGAATGATGAATATCTAGAAGTTATGTCAAGAAATAGTATTTTAAAAACAATTACAGAAGCCAAATTCAATTGTACTACACATATACTTCATATTACTGTGCATGCACTCTTAGTTTCCTGATTTAATAGAATATTACCCGAACAAGGATAAAAAATAAACAAATCTACATGTTGAATATGAAATTAATATTTATGTACTTTAATGTATAAATATATTAAAATTGTTAACAGTAGTGGAGTGTAACAGTAGTCTACCATATTCAGAAAAAAAAAGTATTTTTCGAATAATTTTTTTATCTCCTTTCCTCTTTTGTGACAGTTTATGGATGAGGTTTTTGCATTAGCAATTTATGTCTGTAATTAATTGTTTGTCATGGCATTGATTACACAAAATAATTTGGAAATACACCTTATAGTATTTTTAATGCATTGTATTATTTTTAGTATTTCAGCATACCTTGTAGTTGTTATTTTAACAGGACATTCTGAGACTCCTGCAGAATGTGCTACACTACACAAATTTGAGGTTAGAAGCAAAATTTTTTGAAGTAATTAAAAAAAATATAAATGTGGTACTTTTCATCAATATTTTCATAATCAGAAGATGCAATTGTTGACATATTGTGAACATCACTGAAGAATCCCTTGGAGTTAGTATTGTACCAGAATCAAATCTAATCAATTTAATAAAACAGAGGCTTATAAAAAATATCCAGAAGGGCCATTATATCTGAGTATAAAGTTCTGTAAATAAACAACAGGATGAGTTCCAAAGTACTGTGTCCTGGTTTGAGTTAGAACAGAACTAATTCTGTTCAGTGATTTTAATTTTCAGCTCAGTTTCCTTTAACCAACTGCACTTTCTGAAGCTAGCAGCATATTTGTGCAGACAGTGTCTGCTTCTACCAGTGATAACACCTGATGCTTAGAGTTACTACCAAGGATTGGTGTGCAGACCAAGGTAGATCTTGTGTACCACATTGGGGGGTACAGAAAGTGAAAGGCTGCACCTGCGGGGAGGAGTGTCCAGGACAGATGACCCTAAACTGACCAATGACATATTCCATCCCTTTTTATCATATATATACTGTATATACAGATCATATTCAGCATAAAGCTGAGAGATCACAAGTGTCATGCTCTCTTCTGCAATGGCCAGCATCTGAAGAAGACTCTGTCCACTCTGACTTCAATCCTGATCCATGTCTTCCTGAATCCAGTTTCAGAATCCAGCTCCTAAATCCAGTTCCTGTCTGCCTCTTAGTCCAGTCTGGGACTTGCCCAGTGTCTTCTCCACAGCATCAGTAGTGGTGCTGTTGTAACTGCCATCAGAGAGTTTGGCTTTGATATTGATTTGTATATATTTGTATAGATTTAATTTTATTATTATTATTCTCATTAAAACTGTTTTAATTTTCTTTTCCAGCTCATAAGTGTCTCTCTCTTATTCCCTTTGTCCTGCCCTTTAGAAAGAGAGAGGGGTTAATAGAGTGCATCTGTCATTTGTCTTAGCGGCCAGCCCAGCCCCTAACCCTTGACATGAAGTAAGCTAGATATTTACCATAAAGATGTCCACTTTAGGGAGGCTTCCTCTCTACAGCACAGAAGGGTACTGTACTGAAGTAAATGCAGAGGATCAGACAACTAAACATACTCATATGTTCTTTCAGTGATTCAGTTACTTTTACAGAACATCATAGTTCAGATGATTAATCTATTTCACTATGATGTTAACTTTATATCAGAACTGATTACAAATGGATTTAAGCCAAGAATTGGGAAATGCATTCAAGTGAAATTGCATTGCCTTACTAGTCCTTGCCATTTCATGTTGAAGACAAAAACCTATTGAAAATCTCATAATAAGGAGAGATTTCTCAGGAAGAAACAGCTTTAACTGGAAAGTCTCTCATTTTATTTTCATCTTCCCTGCAGGTAAAGTGAAGCTTAACTCGCATGGTGGTTAGATATACAGAGAATTGTTGCATTTTCTGCACGAACACTTTCAGATGCAATCTATTGATCCAAAATGTATTTCTTGAAGAAACAGTTTGTGAGAGAGCAAAACCTCATTTAATCTACCCTCTTCCTTTAGAACTGCTCCCATGATGGCTATATCTACTTGTGGTACTGCAAGTGCTTTACTAAATTCTAGGAAGGCTTCTACTCTTACACCTTTCCCAATGTTACAGATGGAATTGAATTTTTCCTTGCAAACATCGTAACAGAAAATATGAATACATGTAACAGAAATACTGATAATTTTATGGACCAGCTAAGGAGAAAAGGAAGAGGAATAGCACCTTTATAATATTTAATGTTGCAATCATGATCATAAATATTATAAAACATTTCACGCTTTAATCCTGAAATGTGTACCCAGAGAAAAACAAGACAAAACTATGTGAAAAAAAACCCAAGAGACTTCCTTGGAGACCTAAATTAAAGACTGCACACTGGGCTTTACTCCTCTGTAATGAGTGGCAAACAGAGCTGTGCTTCTCCCTCTTCTAGTGTGACAATTTTCAATGACAGAGGCTCTATCTAATGTGGAAAATATTGCATAAGTTATGCAGTGGCTGGGAATCTGAAAAGCTTTTTTTGCCTGAGGATGTGTTCTGCTCATGGGTTTAAAAATGTGAATAAAGATATCCATCTTACAGACCTTTTTTGACAACAACACTTGCATCAATGTCAGGGCACTGAAGGGACTGGCAGCTCCTGGGGACAGGTGCTTGGGGCTTCCAGGATGGGTCAGAGCAAGGCTTGGCAGCCAGGACTCATCCAGGGGACACTGGGGCAGCCCCCATCCTGGGCACTGGGCACCTCCTTGGGGACAGGGACCCGGCTGGGGGGGACTCATGGCTGGGGGGGGCTCATGGCTGGGCAGGGCAGGGCAGGGCTATGGGTAGCTGGAGACCAGCCCTGCTGCAGTATTTAGTAAAGATATGTAAAAAGAAACCTGTACTGAACAGTGTCCTCTCCTGGAAGTGAAGTTACAGAGTCTCAAGAAGTCTTCTTATAGTGTATCCTAAATTTTAAATTTTCAAATATGCTGGGAAATCATAAATACAGTTACAAAGACATGAGGTAAACTTGCTGGCTATTGTGTTTAATTGGATCCTATCTTCAGTCTTAAAGACCAGACAAATCCCACTATAATGCTTCTGCTGCTGCACTTGGGATTGGCAAAAGTGGCAAGGGAATGAAAATGCACTCTGGGGCAGGTTCAGAAAAGATGAACATCATATAAGGGAAACTGGGAAACCTTATTGTCAGCCTTTGTGGTTCCCGTTCACACAGGCAGTGATGGTGTGAAGGCTGCAAAGTTGAAGAATATCAGAGAGATATTCAGACAAATGCTGATATACAGTTGGTAACAGTCAGGTTTCTGGACAGATCACAGGTTTGTTGGTGGTTTATGGAGGCAGACTTTTCTTCTCTTCCTATTCAGATAAGAACTGAATTACAGAGGTTCCCAAAATGTCATCTTTGCTTTCACCACATTTTAAAACATGTAAAATTGATCCATAAATATCTTGTGCTTCTTTGTTTTTTTAAGTAGATGGTCAATTGATATGGAGCTTGTGTTGATTTTATGAAGCTTTTGTTCGGTTTTTCTTAGGAATTACCTCAACTGCAGTTGAATCATTTTTGCTGGAAAATATTGCTTGAGAAGTATTGTCTTTATATATAATCTTTGGAAAAGTGTAATCACTGTACTAGGTTTGTTGTTCTGTATGGTTTATTACAAGACAAGATGTTATCAGCCACATTTATTCAGATTGTAACTGAAAATTTATCCATTGTTCTAAAAGATGAAGACTGACGGGAAACCAGATACACTAATATTTATTGATCTGATGTAGATTATGCATTAATTCTGAGAGTTCTTATGTTTTTAAATCACAGGATTTGTGTGCATTATAAAAATCTCTGTCTATATGCAACTACTAAAGGAAACTGCAATCAGTCTATATGCCTCATTTCCTTTTCATAAGTCTACCACTACTGCTCCTTTCCCTGACTCTAGTGTGGATTAAACACAATTTCTTGAAATATGAAAGGCAAAAATGTGAACTTACTCAAACATTATTAAAGCAACAGCACTTCTAAGACAATATATTTGTAAAAAACTCGTAGAGACACAAGAAGTTAAGCCATTTAATAACTATATAACTAGTTTGTCTAGGCATCTTAGCATTACCAAACTGGCAGAAAACATAGCTCTTGGAATAGTACCTCAATATTGCTCCCTCTTGTTTTCATTGCCACTGCAAAGTTTCACTGCCACCCTTTAACTGCAGTTTTGAAATTATAATCCTCAACAATATCAATACCCACATCAGATTGTGAAAGAGAAAATTAAGTTGGAAAAGGAAAATGTGGATCAAGGAGCAGAGCTGTGAATAAATTAGGGCACCTCTACAAGGTTCAACCTAGTGCTTTGCTCTATATCTTCATTTCAATTCCCAAGGCAAAAATTTAAGGGGAAAAAAAAAGGAATATGTCCCAGTAAATCTTTCCTGTAGAACTGGCAATAGCAATAAGAACCTATTGTCTAGAAAAGGACACCTGTTAGCACAATTAAATGCAAGTCACTGCTTAATTCCACAACAGTAAAGACTAATCTGTAAAGGTACGGCTAACATGTGGACTGGTCCTTTGGGGCAGAGTCTTTAAAGAGTCTAGTGTATTAATCTTCTGAGTCAGTGCCCTGGCTCTTGTCCCAGTTAAACTAAAAATGTCACTAACACATTTGCGACTTCAAGGTGATATCATATTCATTCTCTTTCCCCAAAGTTAAACACATTTCATCATACATGGAATTTCCACACTTTGTTTGGATGGAACATTAGCCTTCCTTTTTTAAAAACAGAGAACTTACAATTAATGGTCCATATATCCTTTGTGAACAGTTAAAAAGACACAGAGAGAAACACCTGTTCATAGAAGTAATTATGTTGTGGAAAAACAGACATTTTACGGACACTTGAAATAGAACGCTTTTCTCACATCAAGATCCTTAACTTTTGTAATAGATACAGCACAATATTTTAGACATTCAAAAACCAGCCATCCCTTTACTCCTCAGTACATCTTAAAAGATGTGAATCTTTAGAAGCATGGAAAACCAAGCTTAATAAGCATCAACATTAGGAAACTTCTTCCAAAGTTCCATAGAAGGTATAAGCAAAACCCAGCAAAGCTAAAGAGATAGCAATTTTACACCTAAGAGAAGACTGTAAAGGATGTGGCAACAGAATCCAGACTATGTCATCATGTATGTCTCACTGCTCTCACATCAAGACTTTAAATCTGGTTGAACAAATAAACACAGTGCTTCACCAGTGTACTGGTCTTGGCTGAGATGGAGTTAATTTTAGTTAATTAGCTGCAATGCTGCTGTGTTTTTGATTTGTGATCAAAACAGTGTTGATAATACAGGGTTGTTTTAGCTATTGCTGAGCAGTGCTTACAGAGTGTCAGGGCCTCTTCTGCCCAACAAGTAGGATGGAAGTGCACAAGGAGTTGGGAGTGGACACAGCTGGGACAGCTGACCCCAACTCATCAAAGGGATATTCCATACCATATGATGTCATTCTCGTATATAAAGCTGGGGGAAGAAGGAGGAAGGTGAATGATAGGTGTGATGACATCTGTCTTCCCAAGCAACCAAGGAGCCCTGCTTTCCTGGAGATGGCTGAATATCATTGTGCCAATGGGAAGTGGTGAATTAATTCCTTGTTTTGCTTTGCTTGTGTGTGCAACTTTTGCTTTACCTATTAAACTGTCTTTATCTCAACCCATGAGTTTTCTCACTTTTACTCTTCCATTCTCTTCCCCATCCTATTGTGGGTGGAGTGAGTGATCAGCTGTGTGGGGCTTACCTGCCTACTGGGGTTAGTCCACAGCATTATGTTGTAAATGTAAAAATATATCCGTGTATTTACAGATGAAAGGTTAAAAGAAAACAAAAGGTGTCTACCAACAAAAGTAATGCAGTTACTATATTGAAGTAGTCATGGTTAGGAAGTCAAGATGATAATATGATCTGAGAACTTGCAAACTGCCAATTAATGGTCACAGATGCATGCACTAATTTTTTTGGGGTGTGGGAGGGGGTAAGGAAAACTTCTGGCTGGACAACACAGATCATTCATAGTAGTTGTTCAGAACAACAGATGATGAAAGAATAAGAAACACAGAAACAAACAAGAATGGAACAATCAAGGAATAGTTTCTTCCCTATTTCTGAAATCAGTCTCCAATACACATGATTCATCTCATAGGAGAGGAAAAACAAACTTAGAACATCAGGCAATCTTTTTGCCCTTGGTTTTCTGCATCCTATGCCTGTCCTTTTTAACTATATAATTGATTCTGGAAGGGATAGTGGTGGTAGGTAACCAGCAAACAAAGTACAGTGCCAGAACACTGGTCCTAATGAGTGATCAATCCATCTTGTATTCCTCAAGGCCCTGCTCCAGCAGGCAGACTACAAAATACCCTGGGGATGGACAGCAAAAATTGCATCAGAATACACAGGCAAGAGGATGGCCCAGCAAATGTCAGTCACTATCAGAAACACTGAACTAGGTTGTACAGACCTCTGCTCCAAAGCAGTTCTGCTGCTTTGTTATTACCCTTATTGCACATCTTCAGCACATCATTTTGAGCCTCCTCTTTGTACACTTTTGCTTAGCAAGGACCCTTCTGTGCAGTTTCCACGTTAGTGGAAAACAAACAGCAAAGTTTCAGCTGTACCAATGCCTTCATAAAATCTTCAACTGTATCTTAGAAAACTAAAAGAAACAGTGGATTGTTCAGCTGCTCATCTCTCTCTGCCCATCTGCCTGATGGTCTGAGCTATCCTTTGAATAACTCTAGGGAAAACTGTAATACTATATCAATATTTTGAACACACAACAAAATGGTGTGTTCACACAGAACTGAGTCCATTGTTCACAGTTTATCATAAAAGTGTGAAAACTGCAGGTGTAGAAAACCCAATATTTATTTAAAACTGAGAGCAAAGGACATTACAATGTTTACATTACTCTTAGCTGAGAGCTGGCAGATGACACTCTCAAACAAGTGTTCATGGCTATATTTTTAGGTGGAGCACGTATTACTGTTCCTTCAGGAATGCATTGTACAGCACCTGGTAGAATAAGGTAAGACTCAAATTTTGAGTTTGGAATTCTAGTGATTCTCTTGACAATAAATTGTAGACTTTGGTAATGATATTAGCTAGAGATTTCACTTCATTTGTAGTGGTTCCCTTGAGGGAAAATAAATCTGAATATGGAATACAGTTTTTACAACTTCAAGATATAATTACAGTACCCATGCACAAAATCAATTTATTTTAATCCTACGCAGTGTTAGCAAGATGTATGACTAATAAAAATAACTCAATTTTCAGACTGATTCTTCACTGTGACTTCATCTTGATACTACATAGAAACCAAACACATATAATCAAGTTGGAATTTTTATAAATATCTATAAATAAGCGGCCTGCAATGCAAGCACAGGTAAGATTTTGAAGGTTCCCCATAGATATTTCTTTACCTAACTCAAACAGAAAGTGTCAATAGCAAAATTTTCTTATTAACGCAATTGCCTTTACTCCTTCTATAAGATTTAATTACGGGACAATAACAATTTAAAAGCCCATGTGTGAAATCTGTGACAGAGGAGGTTAAGTTTACTTTAAGACCACTATGGCAACCTGGGCATCAGCTGTGGTGTCTCAGTTGTGGAGCTAAGAGGATGTCATAAAGTATTCCTTTAGAGTAAAAGCATTCAACTTATGTAAGATACTTCTACAATCCTGTAAGATCATTAAAATGATATTGGAGACATTCAGCATGAAGCAAAGAGAAAGTTAAACACAGAGCTCTCCAGTTTCAGTCAGCACTCTAATATGAACCAACCTGTGTATCAGCAGGGGGGCAATAACCACAGTAAACAAGCTTATTTTAAACAGATGTCACTAAGAAAGATATTTCAACTAAAAAAAGTTAAGAATTCTTAATATAAAAAATACAGATGCAGAATTTGATTTCTGAAAGGATTTTACTAAATAGTATGATTTCTTATGTATGACAGAGACATAGGGTCATGAAATACCTTATTACTGCAATTAGCACAGTAGATTCTTATCTGGGATACCATGACAGACTGTTGTACTAGCATGCAAACTCTTCGTTTTTTTACTGGGAAGTCTATGCAATTCCTCGTTACACCAATTTAAGTTATTTTCTCTAAAATAAGGAAATTATGTAGAACTTAAACCATTAAATCTATAAGTATTACCTTAGTACTAAAAGAACTTCATTTAAAGAGTTTCCTTTAATTAACGTGTTGGGGTTTTTTTTAAAGTTTTAATACCTATTTAGCGGTATCAAATCTGTGAAAAACTTGATAAATATTTTTTTCTTGTTTTTCAGGATTACACACACACAACTTTAAAATTACACTCTACATATTATAATGCCACAAAATCTGCCATCCCCACATTAGCCGTGGCCAAGAACTTCTAGAAAAGCATAAGAATAATAGCTATAGATGAGGACAAAAGTCTTGAACTTCAGAGGTTGCCTGTTTGGTGTTTATGAGGCACATCTCTATATTTGGAAACATCTATTCAGCTATTGACTATGTTTATTACTTGCATTGTGCTCTCAGTCAGAGACCAAAACAGCTAGTGAATGAATACGTCACTTCCTACAGGGATGCCTGAAGCCATTGTTCATATTATTGTGAAGACAGAAAGCAGGAGGAGGTTGACAGTCTTCCCACACTTCATAATTAGTCTGTACTAATTTGCGATGATATTCTTTCATAAATAGGAATATGTATTTCTTTACTGTTTGATATCATCAAGTGAAAAAAAAAGACTAAGTAGATACATGGTTAAGATCATTGTAATATTACTGTTGTAAGGGCAGATCATTGTAAATACAACTATCTAATATTTTTTTCAGTCATTAAATTCAGTAATAAATGTTTTCTCATCTCACAGATGTGTACATTTCAATACAAAACTTCAACGAATCAAAGTTTTATCTCTTATTTCATCACAGTTACAATCAGAACTTCTGATTTGAAAAGACAAATGCCCCACAGATTAATTCGCTCTATATGTTCTGTTCAGAAAGACTGGTGCATCTGGGAAGAGCTGTGTGTGGCTAACATTGTCCAGATATGCATTTGCTATGTAAGCAGTAGAATTGGACTATGGGCTTCACTTTTATTCCCAAAGCATAGAATCATAGAATCATAGAATTGCTCAGGCTGGAAAAGACCTTCAAGATCATTGAGTCCACCCCCAACCTAACCTTACTACCCTAACAACCCACTGCTAAACCATGTCCCCGAGCACCACATCCAGACGATTTTTAAACACATTCAAGGATGGTGACTCAACCACCTCCCTGGGCAGCCTGTTCCAGTGCTTAACAACCCTTTCTGTAAAGAAGTTTTTCCTGATATCCAACCTAAACCTCCCCTGGTGCAACTTGAGGCCATTTCCCCTTGTCCTGTCACCAGCGAGGAGAGACCAACCCCGCTCTCGCTACAACCTCCTTTCAGGTATTTGTAGAGTGCAATAAGGTCTCCCCTCAGCCTTCTCTTCCCCAGACTAAACAGCCCCAGCTCCCTCCGTCGCTCCTCATAGGACATGTGCTCCAAACCCTTCACCAGCCTTGTTGCCCTTCTCTGAACCTGCTCCAGCACCTCCATGTCCTTTCTGTATTGAGGTGCCCAAAACTGTGCATAGTACTCACCACTATGAGGTAGGGCCTCACCACTGCTGAGTACGGGGGCAGGATCACTTCCCTAGTCCTGCTCATCACACCATTTCTGATACAAGCCAGGATGCCATTGGCCTTCTTGGCCACCTGGGCACACTGATGGCTCATATTCAGCACGTGGCAACTGAAGGTGGACTGCTATACCTGTTAGAAAAAGCGCACAGTCTAATTTGAGATTTCCTCAGGAAAAAAAAAAGAGTTTCTGGGGCTGTATTACCAGTCAAATGTTGACTGTTGCTGTTTGATGAGCCACATTTGACATAAGGAAAGAACAAGCAGGGATAGATCCTACATCAAGTTCATGGATCAAAAGATCTCATGGTTTGGGAAAAGTGGGGTATTACATTTGTAAGTTTTCATGTACATCTGGCCATTTCAAAAGATGTTTGAAATTCTAGGTGAGGACAGAGAAGGAATGAACTGTATTGAAATACTAAGTATATTAATAAATTATTTGCTCTACTCTTCACTAATAATTTTTTATTTTATTTTATTTTATTTTTACAATGAGGTTAATAGTACTTTAAAAGGATAAGTGACTCATGTTTTCTGGGGTTCCCTGA
Organism: Brachypteracias leptosomus; assembly: GCA_013401335.1. Classification (NCBI taxonomy): domain Eukaryota; kingdom Metazoa; phylum Chordata; class Aves; order Coraciiformes; family Brachypteraciidae; genus Brachypteracias; species Brachypteracias leptosomus. The sequence continues at coordinate 21,941 of VYZX01006981.1, forward strand.
ATACTTTGATTTAAAAAATCATAAAGTCCTATACACATAATCTTTGCACATATACCTGGGACCTTGACATTGACTTCTCTCTCTTTCATCAGCATTATTAATGAATACTTATTTATAAAAATTCAGGAGAATATTTTGCTGCAATTGGGAAGGAAAGCAAACAGGAACGGCACAGGCTGTCACAGCTAATTACTAATTACATAGCTAATTACTATTACATTCCATAGCTAATAACTAAAAGTAATTAATAAACACAAATACAAAACACTTCCTAGAAAGCAATTCAAAGGATTTTGAAAATCTTGCACTTTATGTTGCTCGTGGACAGTAGTTCTGACATTAACAGTCATAATAACACAGCTGCAGCAAATTTCTATACAGAGTTACAATTCTCCCTTCCTGGGGGAGAAAAAAACCCACAAACAAATAAATAAATAAAAGAAAAAGAAAAAAACACAGGTCCTAGAGACAATCAACTGAAAAACTAAAGATTGTTGAGAGTTGCCAAATCTGATAGCCTGACGGAGATGAGGTTGCTGCAGCTCCCTGTTTTTAATCCATGATTTAGAAGCAGTAGTGAGGCTGAGTGTGTCTTCCTAAGAGCCAACACATACACACAGTGGGTGACACACAGAAACACTCAGCACTCAAAGACAAATGGCACAAACAGCCTCATCGTTTTCCAGCTGATCGGGAGAAAGGATGGTTTCTAGTTGGAATGTATTTCCAAGTAGAGTACTCAACTCATGCAAGTACTCAGCACGGATCCCTCCTGTAACTTATCTTGGACAGCTGGATCTCCAGTCTTCATACATGCTGGCATTCAGACATACAAGTCCAAGGTCTGCAGCTCCCCTCCCCCTTTTAATCCTGGAGGCATGTACATCCCCACTCACCCCAGAATACTATGGATCCTCCAGTAATGGGCCTTACAGACTGAGCATATGCAGTATCTGGCCATGGGCCTCCTGGATCCCCAAGTGTTCAATGACACCCCCAACATACACATTATGAACCCCTAGTAGCTAGCTTTGGCACTCAGGCTATCCAGGAGGTGGCTCCTGCTTCCCTGGTCTCCCTTTGCCTCATTCAGAGAGACATACAGATGTAAACAGGCCTCTCAATCAACCCACAGACCATACAGTTGCTCCAGACTGGTCTGGACCTCTTGACACATCCAACAGCTGACTTCTGAGCCCTCTGCTCTGTCCAGTAGCTGGCCCAGACTTTTTGCCACATGGATACCCAGCCTTCAGGCCATTCATCTAACCTGCTCCAGCCTGAGACTTGCTAGTGACCCCACACTGACATATGCACCCATACAATACGCACACACTCTGTACTCTTCAGTTTGCTGGCACCATGGACACACAGGCTGCTCTGTCCAATGGTCCAGCTCAAGTGGCTGACATGTAAATCTCCACGCACATATGCATAAAGATAGAGAACCCCTTTACTCAGGAAAATAGTTAGAAATTGAACATCATAAGATACAGGTCAGACTGTGCTGATCAAGCACAGGGCATGACCAGACAATGGTGCTGAGCAAGAGCCTGTTTACACATGACTGGTCCCTTTTATCCCCTTATCCCCCTGTTTTTCCTTGCTTTTTCCTTGCTAATCCACCTCAATCCCTCCCTTTCCCTGCCTACAACCCCTGTTCTAAACATCCATGAATAAGTCTCCACAATACCATAAATCCCTGCATCCCATAATGTGTCCCATACCCCTGTAGGTGGTAGCTGTCTCCACCTGAAGGATGTCCTGATGGACAGCATCTCCTGCTGACTCCTCATGATGGGTTTCAGCTCCAGCCCATGGGGCTGAGGCTCTCCTGGGACAGCACTGGGAAAAGCACCAGTCTAGTTAGGGTAAATGTGTTGTTCTCCCATTTCTCCCAGTACTGCATCTCTGCCCTCCTTTAGGTGTGTGGAGACAAGCCCTTTATCAGATAAGCTAACAAAGACATTATTTTATCAAGAACATGGGTTTTTTACTTCAAAGCTTGTAATTTGGTGCTAGCCCACTATTATATTTTAGATGTATGAGCTCTAAGTTTCCCTGGTTTGGTCCTTCTTTCATATATAGGTAGTTCGTGCATGTCAGTGTAAATTCAGAAAACTTGCAGATAAAATATAATTAAGATGGAATTGAACAATTGAAGCCCTAGGAAAATTATGTCACAGAAATGTGTGCAAATTCAGAAGTGATTTTTTTAGAAAATGAGTCTTAAAATCCAGAAATTCAAAGTGAAATATCATAGTGAAACACTCTATTCTTCAAGACTCTCCCATCATTTCCAATATTCCATTTCTTCCCATTATATCATGCCAAATTAAATTATCTGCTATTCTTCAATTGTAAAAAGATAACTTATCAAACCAAAAAGTTTTCTCCTGCTTTTTCACTGTATCACTGTCTACTTACCCCATAAGATATTTATTCTTTTGCCATTTTAATAGACTAAGATATCAGAATCATTTTCATATCCTATGCACACATTAAAAACAGTTTGAGTTCATAAAGTGTTATTAAATCTCTGTCAAAGCCCAAGGCTTGGGAAGTGAAAATACGCTCACATCTGCTTTTTTTATAACATACAAACAGGGATATAACAATACTACTTTCTTCTGTGATACAGACCTGATACTGAAAACATCCATGATGATTCTTTGCTGACTGAAAAGAGCTCCAGACTACAAGTTTCACACCGTTATAAAAATGAAAAATAAAAGTCATTGCCTCAGAATACACCAGGGCTGTATTTCTAAGTAAAACAAGGGCAGAGAGAGGTTGAGCACTGTACCATTGATTTTCTGTATCTCTTGGTTGTTAACATGTACACCAGCGTGGTTTCAGCCCATGCCAGCCATTTACACTCTACTTACTTCATATTCTTCCCTACAATTAAGTGTAGGGATCACTATATTTCATTCTTTCCTCTCAGTATTAAAGCTTTGATATAGATAAGGAAAAACAGTTACAAAATTCAGATGAAGAAAGTACTTTCTTAAATTATATTTTCTCATTATTAAGGGCTATAAATGTGTACTAAAACTATATTAGTTTATTAATATTTAAGATAATGCTCTTGAGAAAATCTAAAACTAGTAACAACTCCCATCCCAAAAGAGGTTTCTTCTCTCTTTAAAGAAACCAGTTTGGATTCATTATACATAATTTACACTTTGTGGAAAAAAGGAGGGGGCAATGCATGGAGTTTAAGCATAAATATTTCAGCTCATTCTACTTCTTGAACCATAGAATAAATTTTCAGTGAATTGCCAATACTGTAGTTTTATAAATACAAGAACGATATTAATTTATTATGGTATATGTGTTGAAGCACACATTCAATAATCCTCCCAAGCCTATCCTTCAGGCAAAACAAGGCATTTACAATCATAAAGTATTAGGCACACTTGAATCACTTCCTAAACAGAGGCTTGAAAAGATGAAAAAGTGCTATTCCAGTTTGGCTGAATGGCTCATATCACAGCATGATGCAGAATTAATTCTGTACACAGTAGGTTTATTTTAGTACTCAGCAAAACAGAGCAATTCCAAAATTTCATAGTGTGAAAGAAAGAAGTAGGATGTAATAGGAACAAAAATGAAGACATTCCCACCCACCTGCATTTACTACATTGGACTTCATCTCCCAGACTTCGTTAGCGGAAACATATCATCTAAATCCTACTGGCAGAAGTATAAAATACCCACCTGTTTTAGGGTCAACAGAGAAATATGGCTGTCCCTGAAGAATACTGTACACTACTCTGGCACTGTTTCCATAGGTAGGGTCATCTGCATCTGTGGCTGTTACCTGTAGAACAGATGTACCTGTATATACAGGAAAATAAAAGTTAATTCATAATAAATTTCTGACAAATATAAATATATTTTTAAACATTTAGAGCCTTATCATTCTACAGCTGGCAGATTTCTCTATATTTTATTACCTAATCATATTTTTAAGAACAACTATATATACTTATTTGAAAAAACTTTTTTTCCCTTTCTCTGTATTTATGTTTATGTAACTTAATTACATATATATAAATATAGCCTGGAGAAAAGGAGGCTCAGGAAAGACCTTGCCACTCTTTACAACTACCTGAAAGGAGGCTGTAGTGAGGATCAGGTCAGTCTGTTCACCCAGGTAACAAGCAATAGGACAAGAAGAAATGGCCTCAAATTGCGCCAGGGGAGCTTTAGGTTGGGTATTAGGAAAAAATTCTTCACTGCAAGAGTTGTGAGGCACTGGAACAGGCTGCTTAGGGAAGTGGAGGAGTCACCATCCCTGGAGGTATTTATAAGATGTATAGACGTGGTGCTGAGGGACATGGTTCAAGGTCTCCTCCAGCCAAAAGGATTCTATGATGCCATGATAAATAGTAACTACATGGCATGCATATTTACGTGTGTTCACACATACAGACCTCAAACTTGGATAATGATTAGACTTTGGAACAACTCATATTTATGGACTTCAGGATTATCTTCATTGATAATACAATTAATGTTGAAGTACCTATTTAAAATAATTTGCATAAACACCCCCAAATCAATAAAAGATACTAAGAGAATTTTTAAAATCTAGCTATTGGAAGACATCAAAGATCTGAAAATGCAATAACTACTAGAACCTTGTTGGAATTCCAATGATGGATCCAAAGTAGAAAGATAAGGAGTTCAAAAGACAATGTGTATGTTGTTAATAAATACCATTAGAAAAATAAAATGACAGTTTCTAGCATGTCACTAATTGAGATAACCTATGGGTAACACTTTGTAGAAAATAAAATGTGTAACCACTGCACAGATAGAACAGAGACAAGTGACTTTACATTTTACTGTATTTTTCAAGATATTTAATGGTGAATCTTTTTTTGCTATCACTGTCCAACACTTCACATAAGAAACCAGTAAATGAAAGATTGTCAAGTTAATAAACGTTCAATCTTCATCCCTTTTGTTTCTACAGACACTGCTTTCTACAGACTCCTTTAGCCTGGTATTAAAATACATAAGTAATAATAACAGAACAGACTGCTGTTATGTAGTTGAAAGTGCATCTGAAAGTGGGTCCCCAGTTTAATCACTGAGGCTTCACCTCCAATCTTGGGTATTCAATTTCACATCCTCATTGTGAGAAGTTTGCTTTAGAATTGAAACCCTTGATCTCCCTCACTTGTTGCACTTTTGACTTGCCTCATGGAACAGTTTCAGAGCAAGCTAACTAGACTCCATTGGATGAAACTAAACCAGATGTGCTTTAGCAGCACATCACATTTATTCTGACTGCTAATGGGCATAGTCTCAGAGACTAGACGAGAGCTAGTCTGAAATAAGACTTCCCAAAAACATACAGTGTGGACATTAGATCCTCAGTTCCAATTTTTTAACTTCATAACTCCACAGATTTGGATTTTTCACTGTGTGAACAACTCTTCATTCATTTGTGTGACACTAACTTGGATGCTAAAATTTGGTTTTTGTATCTCTACTGAAGATGTAGTAAACAGCACAGTAAACATGTCTTCATACTTCATACAGTATGTCATGGTCTCTGAAGAGCCCAAATGCACACAGTCTCATAGATAAATATATTCACACAGCAGATATAAGGATACCTTGATGAATATTGCAATAAAGCCAAGCTACAGCTAGTACTCTCTTTGTAGTTATTCAGGAGTTAATAGTAAACTGACTAATTTACTGTATTTAGGTTTACATGGCAAGGTAAACAAACATGACTTAGTGTAATTTTCTTAAAATGTTCTAGGAATCTATGCAGTCATATTTATTTGCTATGAAAACTTAGAATAAGAGTTCCTCCAAACCACACCAGGTCACTTCAAGGAACAGAAAATGCATTTTTCCCCCTATTCTATGGCTTATCTAAACTAACAGGTTGCATTCCCATTAGCGCTTTTTCCAAGAGTTCTAGAAAATCAAGGTAGGTTTTGGAAAGTATGAACAGATTTTGGCTATTTCTGAAGAATAAAATACCAGAAATACTGAGATTTCATGATTCTCTCAGTCTTCAGAAACATTCTTCTCTCTCCTTAATTTAAAAGGTAGAGGACAGAAACTGAGTGCCTGCATTGCTCATTGATGTGGGACAAAGAAACGGCTAGTGAAAGGAGATATCTCACATAAGCAGCTGACAGGTCATTTTAGCATGAATGGGATACTATCATACGTTAAAATCCGATGTGATTTTCTAATGCATCCCTATCTCTCTTCTAAGAAATACCTGATAATAGTAATTTGGCATTGAATAGTGGCAAAGTGTTCTCTTTCCATCTAAAAGAACACTTAGAATCACAAGTTTTAACTCAAGCCCCCACCCCACCTCTCATTCCGTGCAATGTAGCTCAGCAGATGCTTAACTTTTCCACTGTATTACACAAGCACCCTCAGCATCTTATAAGATGTGTCCATACTGGCCTTTTGCCTAACTCTTGCCTGATTTGCTGAGTGCAGAGGAAAGGCAGCTTGTGAAAGCTGCAGGTTAGAATGCCTTGCAAGAAAAAAGGTAGAGGGTACCTTGACCTTCCAAATACTCCTTTCAAAGTTAGCATCAACATGAAAGACAAATTAGAATTCGAAATTTGTACCATTCAGATGCAGCATCAGTTTTTATTGTTGAGCTATGTATAACGAAGGATTTAGGTGGAAAAGTATACAGTGCTGATGCCTTGCTGGTTTTAATGTTAACAATTCTGAAGAAAATTATCTAATTCAAAAAATGAGGATCTAATTTCCCTGGAGAGCTCAGAAAAGACATGAACATTAGACCCAGAGGCATACCTTCCATACTTTCTTCACTAACCTACTGTGAAACTGCCTGTCAAGAAAACCTCAAAATTTTTCTATGAAAGCATTTTGACAGTCAAGTTAGGCAATAAAAAAGACTTTTTTCCCTGACGTGGAGGCTCTGCTTATTCAAAGTACAACTACCATTCCACATGATTTCCCACTACAGTTTAGAGATTACATATTGGGAATCCTGTTTTCTTAGCTAATGCTTTATACAGAGCTGTAAAATATGTCTGTATGCTCTGAGCACCACTCTGTAAACTTTGCCTTTTTTCTGTTATCAAAAAGAAGGATCTTTCTTTTGGGAAACCAAATTGTATTTTTATTTCAAAATATCTTCTTTTGTTTTCCTGTTTTTAAAAATGTTTACAATAAAAAATTTGTAAAGTTATATATCAAAGAAAGCTGAGGGGAAATACTTCAATATGTCTCTCTGAAGATAAATTTTTAATGTTTAATGAGGCAGTTCAAAAAACCATGTCTGTTGAGAATGCAAATTTGTATGCATGACTTTACATAGTTTGCTGCGCTGTTAAAATCTCAAATGAATCAATATTGAACAAAAAGTAAAAGAAGTGAAAATACGTGAAGTTTAAAGAACACGGTTATTCCCTGCCTAACTGAACTAATTCTTAAAATCCTTAGGAATTCATAAAATAACAACAAGAAGTTCAGACTCCACAGCTAAATGTCAAAACCCATGCTAAATACAGAATTAATAAAAATGGCATACAAATCTCCATTATTTGACAGAAAGAATGTGTCCTGTGGAAGCAATAACAGCATTGGTCTTCCTGATACTGTAGACAATAAAATGCTTTCAGTATGCCTCAAACACAAACAAATCAATAAGGGAAAAGAAAATCATCATAAATTTGCAATGAAAATATAATATACGCCTACAGCAAATTGCCTGTATGGTGGGATATGAAAATTTAGTTTGATTCACACAACAGGAAAGCTTTGTGGAATACATATTTTTATGATTCACCTAAGATACAACCAGTAAAGTATTTAATTTATAAAACATATACATTAATGTTTTATTTTATCACTAAAACTTCCTTGGTTTACCATAATACACTCTGTTTTATAGCCCAAAACGTCATCCCAGACTAGGTATTCCAACTGTTCTTTGTCAAATAGTACTTTG
>VYZX01006981.1:29931-96511 GCA_013401335.1 Brachypteracias leptosomus
TTTGTCAAATAGTACTTTGTACAGTAACACCAAGATTCAGAATACTACAGAATTATCACTAACATCTATGTGAGGGGATCCCCACATTTTGAGGGGATGAAAAAAAGAGAACATTTATGCAGAAAATAAAAGGCTTTCACAAGGAAAGAAAATAATCTATTAATTAAAATGGTCTCCATTAAAGACAAAGGAAAGTGAAGAAAGAGGAAGACAAAGTTACGCCTTTTTGGAGACAGTCAATAAAGAAAACAGATTTCACATCAAGACAGCCTGTGGTGTGACAAGACACAACTGAGATAAGACCTTAGATGCTACTGAAATGAACTGCCACTCTAACAGTAAAGTTTTGTGCCACAGAGAGTTATCAAAGACAACTCAAGAGGTTTCATACTGTCCCACAGTATTCTTACTGGGAGCTCTGCCTCTTCACTGCAGCACTTCCCACAAAGGTGTATTGCTTCTGTAGTCCTGGTGTTATGACATTACTCACAGAAATACTGCCCTTCTGTACTTTAATCAATTTTTCTTGGGAATGATATTTGCAATAGTATACTAAGATGGTTAAAATACATTAAAAACATGTCCTGTTAATATGCACTAGCTTCACCGTGTCAATGGAATGGAGACCTACAGGTTTATAGCTCTGAGAAGTAAAAAATGAGATCAAGGAAGTCAGAGTTTGAGAGGAAGCTATGGTTTAAGAGAACAATGAAAAATTTGTGAACTATTTCAAGGAATGAAAATATATTTGATCTAGAATCTGAAAGTCTTTAATAGCTAGATACTGACCAAGCAAGAATGGCTAATGAAGATTGTTCTTCTAGTAGAGACCCAGAAGAGGCTGTTAGAAAAAATAATAATGTTAATAAATAAAGATAAGAAAATGTGGGAGGAGGAGAAACTAGAAATTACAAGCAAAGATGAGGTAGCAATTCCCAGTTAGAGGGATGCAGACTGTGGAAAGAAGAAAATTCATAAAAGAAAAGTTGAAGGGTAATATGAGAACAATGACCTATGAAAGAAGAGAGAAGGAAATAGGATGAGACCAAAGAAAGATGTTTCTCTCTTGCATGCTTGTTGCAAGAGACATCACAGGAAAAAAAGGCTTAGAGTTCTCCGCAGCTGAGAATACCAGTGCTAGCACACTGCAGGAAGACTTGGAAGAGAGGAGAGGACTGGAAAAGGAGAAAGGTACTACAAGTATCTACAAAGAATAAAGTATTAAGACAATTATGATGCGGACAGGTAGATTATTTTTCAGAATGTCACATATGGAGGATATTTGGAGAAGAAACCCAAAGAAATATTTCTATATGTCAGTGTAATGGAGTGGTACTGAGAGAAACAATGAAGAGGCAGTAATAAAGTCAGGGAAAAAGAATAGTGGACATTGTTTATATCCTTTTAAAACATGGTATTTAGTAAGGTTGAGAGTTCATTTAATACAACCTGATTTTGCATGGTAGATAGGAAAGGATACTTATTCTCTACTTCATACAAGATTAATGCCACTTACATCAATGAAGAAGCCATTGGTGTAAAAATTAGTCTCTGCTTCCAAAATGTCACAGCTCTGAACTCCATGTTTCAGGAATAAGATTTAATATACTTTGGTCTTTCCAGGACTGGTATGATTACTACATGTTTGCAAATATTTCATATGCCACATTTCATTTGTATATGCAAGAAAAAAATTGTACATGTGTTTGGAATACCCTAATTTTACTAAGCCTATCTGTAACAGAAGCTGTGGGTTTGGCCTCTTTAGACTATCCACAACAAAATATTTGCACTCTGTGAAACTCTGTGCAGCTCAAACAGTATGTAGACTTCTGTAAGCAGATTAAGCTTCCCTTATTATACATCCTGAACTCAGCATAATAATGTCCTGTGGTACCCTAGGAGATTAACTGAATGCAGATTCCCAGTTTAAAATTAATTTCATTTATCTACACTTAGAAGTCTGTACAAGATACCTTTCCATCCAAAATAATCCTATTAACAAAATCTCACATCTGACTTTCAAGTATGGAACTAAACACTTCTGTTATTTTCCGATCTATTCATACGAGTTATCATTACCAAAGTGATCAAATGATGATAAATCATTATGATTCAATGACAATATTCATTTGTTCTTATATGTATGATCAACATTGTTATAAGAGTTGAGTAACTACATGTATTTTAATATTTTTTCCTTTGTAATTTTTAAAATTCTGCTTTCCAGAAGTTAAAGTCTAGCACCTGCTTATTGCACAAATAGCAAGATGAGAACAAATTATCTGCTTTTCACTTGGGAAAGTTAGACATCTTGGCCTTGAAGGATGTTTTTTAGATGGAGTGTGTAGGGATTTGTGGGGAAAGGGAAAAGTGTGTGTTCATGAGGTAATCATCTGTACTATCCATTCAGTAATAGAAGACGGCGGACATATTTCACAAAGACCAGTCATGAGAGTTAAGCTTTGATAAAAAATATCTAGCACAAAAGTCATATTTCCATCTGTCTATCCTTGGCTAGTTATGTAGCTTTGATGTTAAGAGTTAGTTTATAAACTAATTTCAATACTAAAGAAGCAATAAATAAAGAAATAAAGAGGTGGTGTAGTACCCCAAAGAATATCTGACAGGGAAAACCAAAGATCAATACTTTTTTGAACTTCAGTTCATAAGAGACTTAGACATAAATAAATGCATGACAGCATGGTCTAAAATAATCTAGAAAACTACCATTCCCTTGTGTTTGGTTTAATTCTGTGAATTGCATAGACTACTCATATAGACATTTATGTAGTTGGATGGAGATATATGAATACATCTTGTTTCTAGAGTGAAAAGTAGCATTTGCCCAGGAATGTCTGTTCAAGAACTCAAGAATAAGACTCTCCTCTAGTCAGGGTGTGTGTATGTGTGCATTGTTTTCTTAATATCGATGTTCCAAGTAACACACAAGGTTACATTTGATGTCTTCTTATCATCTCTTCTCAAATGTAATATTTTCACATACAATCAACAATACAATAATGTGTCATAACTTTGTCAAAGAGTAGGTGGCAATTTCACTTGTTAAAAAGATGGTTGAATAGAACAATTTGTTTTCCTTACCCATTTCAGACATCTCTGGCACAGTAACAATGTATGGTCCATCTGTAAATTTTGGTGCATTGTCATTGATATCCTGCACTTTGATAATAAACTCAGATTCAGGCTCAAGTGGCTTGTTTGTCCGTCTATCAATAGCTTGGGCATGAAGCACATAGTGTGTCTTCTGCTCTCGATCTAGGCTTTTGGTTGAATGGATGTCTCCAGTTGTGTCATCAATAATAAATATAGTTCCTGCCCCTTCTCCAGTAAGAATGTATTTGACTGATCCATCACCTTTGTCGGAATTGGAGTGCAGCTGTAAAATATACACACATAAAATCATATAAAATGACATATTAAATTTCATAAAAGTTTATTGTACATAAGAGATAAAAACTATAGCTGTTTAATCATAAACTGTTAGCATCATTCCACTTAGTTTTTACCCTTCCCACCTCTTGCTGTAATTCCTTCTGTACTATTTCTGTCAAGTCAATAATTTTGTTCAGGATACCTTCAGCCCAGCATAGTTCAATTCTTAAGCTTGGATTTCTTGGGTTCTGTGTCCACTCTAGAAATCTTCCCTAAGTCAAGAACACGGTAGTATCTAGGGTGGTTTTTGTTTTATTTTGGTTTAGTTTTAGTCCTAGTAGTTATAGCACTCATTTTTAGGAACACTGCAGTCACACTGAGGATTGTTTCCTTCAATGATTGTAGTTCAAGTCCCACCACCTATGTTAACAAAATTATTGACTTCTGTGGCCTCCAAATTTACTGCAAAAGGAAACTGCATATTGTAGCAGCAACAGATGTCTGTCCAGGATAACTCTCTCTCTCTCAACAAAATAGAGATATTTTTTCTGGGCTTTGTGGCTTATTTTCTTTAAAAATTACTTTGGGAACAGAATATATTTATTGAGGTGTGTAATGAGAACAAAGTGATAAAGCAGAAATGAACAGCCTCAGGTATTGTGATATCAAATCAGAAGGGAAACTTTCTACTTTTGAGAACTCACTCACTTTTATCTCACTGTCTGTACTATCTCTCAATATCTGCACTATGGCATTACTAAATTTCTATACAGAATCTGAGCAAAGCAAAACCAGAATGCCACCTACTATTTGCAATTAATGGAACACAAGTGTCAGCTTCTGAACTGCTTTCCAATCTCAGTTCAGAAACCATTTAGGGTTGAATAGAGAGAAAATAAGACTTTTGGTGGTACAAATAATAAAAATATTTTTTCTTACTTTAATCATAAGACACAGAGGTGCTGTTATTTTCTCATTCTCTCCTTGTACCTTTTTTGTTAGGTCTTTGTCTTGCCTTTAAAATTATCTAGCTTGCTATTTATAAAAGGAGTAAGCATATAGGGCTACATGACATTTTTCATCTCGTGTATTAAATCTATGGAAATATAATGTCACACAGAATTTATATCTTGTCCTGTAGTGTGGCTTGTGAGGGGGCAGACTAATAAAATTAAGATTGTCAGCTCATATAAACTTCAGCATAAGTCAAAGCATCACATACTTATTTGAGCCACAAGAAAATGTGACTGAATAACCCAAACAAAGCTGGGACACCAGTGTGGACCCTTTTATTGTAGTTTGAAAATGGAAGGAAAGGAGGGAGGAAGGGAGGGAGCTCCAGATAGAGCTGCTGAGGGAGCACCCAGGCTACGGCCAGAGCTTGCTGACAGTGAGCCTCTTAGGGCTGTACCAGAAGCACCAGTCACCTTCATAGCTCCCATGGCTNCAGAGAAATGGTCTGTTTGCTTGGCTTTGCCTTTATAGGACAGGACATCCTTACACCTTTGCTTTAGAGAGCCAAAATTCTGGTTACATCTCTTCTTATACTCAGAATAATATTGTATTCCATTAACATAGGAATAATTCACTTAATGTAAAATGCCAGTGAAGTAAAAATGTTCTCTGAAGTGACTTATTCCTAAAAATAAGAACAGTAGGTATTCTGGTATTCTAACCATGGTTTGCCAGTATCGTAATTTTTCAGAAACAATCAGAATTGCTTTTCTTATGCTGCAGGTTCTTTTTTTGATAAAATGATTCCTAAGTGCTAGTGTTTGTAAATGTTAACATTTGCCTCATAGAGATTGTCTCTAATTCATAGGAAAAAATGAACTAAGAAACCCAGGGCAAAATTTGTAAGCCCAGGAAAATGACAAATTTGCTAAGTTTATGAAGCCACAAGGAACTCAAATGGAAAAAGATCAGAATAGTCTCCATTGTCATTCTCTCCTTTTAACTCTTCATGCATATTTGTAAAAGCATATCCAAGTATATCGTATAGAGAACCCAGCAAAAATCCCTGTATTCATAATTGAAATTATGAAATTATGAACCAATTAAGAAATTGGTTAGACAGGTAAGAAATCAAAAAAATAAGGAACTGCTGAAAAAATTAAGAAGTAAGCTTTTTTCAAACCCCAAATATCAACATAAGCATGGCGTTCCAATACCATACAGCAGAAACTGAGACACCGGAAAAATTAATAGCATTAGATATTTTTTGTCATGAAGAAACAACTATTTGTACTTGTTATCAGTGAGGAAAGTCCAGGTACCTTTGGAGTCAGAGGGCTTTTACATCTAACAGGTAATAAAAGTTAAGAAACCCAAAACATTCTCAGTTGATTGCACGGCCAACCAATTTTATGTTGTTCCTGCTAAACATCATGCTACCCAACAAACTTCAATTGAAAAATGCAGGCAGGAATGTGATTAAAATAAAATTATGTGGTATTAATATACACTGAAAGCCTTCAATTTGCAACTAGGTCTTTTACACTGTAGTTATAATGCAATGACTGAAAACAAGAGAAAGCTAAGATAAGTTCCTGCTTCCCTACTTCCTGGTATTTCTTATATTCGAAATATAACACTTTGATTTATGCCTTTTAATTTCTAATGCTGCGTTCTAAATTCACACAGGAGGATTTTGCATAGCAGTTCAACTGGATAACAAAAGGGCCTCTCCTTTGTCAGCTGCTTTGTATTTCAGTTTTTCTGTAAAGATTAAATAACTGTTTGTCTTATTTAATACTTCCATCTCAGTACAAATTGGCCCAAATAGAAAAATATCAAGGCTTCTCTCCAACACTTATTTGTAATTTGTGTTGTGCTGAAGAGAGCCCCTGGGAATCCCTGCTTAAGACAATCCCTACCAGATTAATGAGGGTTTCATGTCCCTGAGCATGGCACACTTCTTTCTTTTCCCTGTATACTATGCAATCATCTCCACAACAGGTGGTTTATTCCACAAAAGCATTTATAATTAGGATAAATGCAATTCACTGCCTAGGTTACAAATGCATGGTTTGGGACACTGTATTTCTGCAGCTAGGTCTATTATGGTTTACAAAAGACAGCAAGGGAGCAAACTGATTTTGTTCATCTGTTCAGACCTCACTTGTGTGTCCTGGGGAAGTAACCTTAACCCATATCCCTAGAAAGGGTGTGGACATTTCATTTCAATGAGATGTCACCACCTCTGCCAATGACTACTGCAAGAACATGTATACACTAGAGGATGAGACACTCACATGCTGTAGTAATGTGAATAAATAGCTTAAATAAACACAAAATGTGGTGTTATTTTTTTCCCCTGCTGTGCCAGTCAGAGACAGAAAGTTGGAATGTTGTGGGAGTCTCTTAATTTAAAAATACATACAAATACATCACAAACTGAAACATAATTACTCATAATGTTGAGATGAGTAACAAGCATTGAAAAGAAATACAAAAGAAATATGCCAAGCAATTGAACACAGCTGATATCTGTATCAAAGAGTTTAACTACTAAAAAGTTACTGAAAATGTCTTTTATTAGGTCTTAGTTTCTATGATAGTCCATCTCAGTAGATTATTATATATCGATCTGTGATACCAACTTTTTAACTGCTACTTAAAGAAACTTTTTTTTTCTTCCTTCTTAAATTGTTTCAACTTGCTTCCTTAAGTAATCTTACCTTAGACGGCAAGTCTTACTTTAAAAACAACTTTTCAGACCAATAGTTTGCCTGGGTAACCACTAGAGACTAATACAGCTTGCATTCACCACTTAGCCCTCCCTAGACTCCTAGGGCTCCTCCCACCCTGCCCACAGCTCAAGACCTCATTGCAGCCCCCCAGGGTCACCAGTTGCACCAGAGTTGATCTCCAGCTACCCAGCCAATGCAGTCTTCTGAATTCCTTGTGGAAACGTGATTTCTATCTTAAATGATGGTCTAGCTTCTGAAAACATTACTTTTCGCTGGTGATTTGGTCATGCTACTAACAAGAATATTTATTAAATATTCTGATTCTGACCACTACCAGAAAGTATTTAATTTTCATTTTCTGTTGGGTACTATTCCTGTCTTTATTTCTCTGACTAGAAGGGAAAGAAGAAACTGAAAATAATAGCTGAAGAGCATATCTGGAATGTCACCTTTATCAACCCAGTGGGCTCCAATTCTTGACATATTTAATAACAGGTGGGATTCAGGATGATTTATGACAGTCCCTCAAACTTTAACTAGCCTGTATCAGCAGTGTATGACTGATTTTGCAGAATAGCAACCAAGGTGTCCTTGTTTTGCTAAGGATTAAACATTTTTCTTCCATGAGTTCATTTAAGTATTTGTCTTTCTTTTACTATTCCTGCAGAAACTGTAGAAGGACATCTCCCAAAGGCATGATTTGAAGAGGTATACCAAACATTTCAGTTACTGCATTCGTTTCGATAACTACAAGTCTTTAAAAACTTGTAATTTGATGTACAAGCATATTAACTGCTGTAAAATGAATGCATAGATTGTAGGCTTACTGCCTAGCTAATACAGTATTGTTGCTGTGAGTAACTGCAAAGTGATCAGGTGGCTAAAGCCCAATCACAAAACCAAATGATGGGGTGGCTACTGCTTAGCTACTGGCCTTATTCATTACCCTTAATCTTCATACATCTTCTACATAATTCTTTCAGCTAATGCTTAGCACATCACACATACAAACATGTAAGCATACAAACTTGTCAAACGAATGACCACAAATAGACAGAAACTACTGGACAGTACAGAAGCAGAGACCAATGGGAAAGCAGCACACCAAGAAGTACTATAAAACCAGCGAAAAAAAATGAGGAAGCCAAATCTTCCTCCTGCTGAGAATGGGGGATGATAACAACCTACAGTCATCACCACGCTCCCCTGCACTAGCCTAAGGAAGATAAGCTGCCACCAGGAAACCATGTATGATCAGAAGAATGAGAAAGAAGCCTGGATAAGAGGGGCAGCTGTAAAGTAGAAGAGTTGTCTATTAGTGATTTAATTGTGTGACTGCATCCCCCCATTTGCTTTAATTGAACAATTTGGATTCTTGGTGTGTTGTACAGGCGGCATTTTAAGCGGACTAGTAACAACTTTTACAATATTTTAATTGTAGTATCAATAAATTCTTGTATCTGGGTATAAGACACATGCTGTTCTGTTGAAAAAAATATATGAAGAGATTCCCATATGTGCTAAAATGAAATTTGAATCTGATTTGAAAAAATCAAGAAATGTTACACTAACCTAATGAATTTAGTAAGAGTAGAAGTAGTTATGTACATATAAACTTATTTTGCATTAACAGCAAAAAATTTTTTTACTTATTGTTGATAAATAATAAACAATTAAAATAATATGCACAGAATTCCAAAACCTAGGTTCTGGTGGTGACACTATCATTGTGTTTTTTGAATAAAGTATTGTCTTCTGTTTGGGGAGCAGCACGTTCTTTCAAGGAGAGCAGCAGAATCTCCCCTTCTCAATCCTGTTGCTGTGGCCAATAAGTTTAACCAGACAATAAGAGAGCCCCAGCACAACACTACCACAGCAAAGTCTACCAGTGAGTGTCCAGCCTAGAGGAATGACAAAATTACTCCCAACAAGTGAGCTATGAGCTTTAGCAAGACATAGGAGAATATATTAAAAAAGAATGTGTGCACATTACTTTAGTTACACAGAAAAGCATAGTGCTTCACTAAAACCATTTAAATGTACATATGTATAAAGAGTTAATGGTACAACACTAAAACAATGAGTAAAAAATATTTTAATTTTCTCTCTAATAAGAACTGCAATCATGTTGGGTTCCTTTGATGTTTATGTAGACACAACACGTAATTTAAAATTAATTATACAATAACTTAGTAGTAGTAGTAAAAACCATATGTAACATTATTCTGAATGGTTCACACTGCAAAATCAGAGTCTAGCTGATACTACTGAAATGTTCATTGTGCTTATGCAGTAAAACTGTTGTCAGTTTTGCCGCAGAATGCTTCTTTTGGTCTAAGCTATAAAACATGTTTGAATGAAATATACTGCTCTGGGCAATGTCACATCTTCTGATGGAATTCTCAGAGGGAATCATTAGCCCAGGAGATAACTGTATCATCCATAGCAGTGTCCACAAGTCAAGAAGCAGCTATTCCACACCCTTGTCAAACACAGGCAGAAAATGCAGAATTGGAATTGCCCCCACCTGTTGAGCGGGTTTTCTGAGATGGAAAAAAATAATTGGATTGCAATTGTCCAGGAAAACCACAAATGAAACAGTATTAAATTCACATTATAACACTACAGCATTACAAACACCTGTTATTGCAAGATGTGCTTATCTAAAACCCACTCCTTTGCTGCTGCTTTTGGGGAGGCTGAGTAACAGCAGAAGTATGCAAATGCATAAGCAATCACATCCAAAATACCATCAGGTGTGCTAAAGCTGATCAACAAGTGGCCAGCTTTATTTTATATTTTCTCTCTGTACAAAAGGAGGACTCCAGTGAATGACAAGAAAAATAGGAAATTGAATCCTAAAACAACACAATAAATGTTCAGGTATAAAATTGCTTTGTTTTCAAAGAATGCTACATATTTTTAAGAAAAACAGAATGAAAAATGTTGCTTCCAGTGTACTATGTGTCTAAACCAGTATAGAAGAAAAATACTTGTACTCTGCTGAAGTTTAGTCTGAACTCTTCAGAGCAGTAAGCTTTCACTTTAGACATCTTTAACTTGAGCAAGTGCTATGATCGGCATAGAAACTATTCTTTTTTCAAGAAAATAGGACTTACACAGCATCATTGTTTTACAGATTTTAAAGAACTGGACAGGCATCCTATTGCAGAACATGCTAACCAAAGTCTTCTAAATATATAATTATGTAAATATACTTGTTCAGGCTAAGTGACTACAGCTGATTGAACCATTAGTCTAAAACACATCTGAAATTAAGTTGGTCTTTTTGTTTGGGTCTTATTTGACAAAACCAAAATATTTTTAAACAGAAAACAAAACAAGACTCCTCATTCCCCAGTACTGCTCTAGAACTAGGAGAGTTGTTTCAGACTGGAAGCACACCCCCTTTAACCCATGAAATGCTCATCTGCAGTGATATTTATACAGAATGGACACAAGATATTAGTGTAAGATAAGTTCTCGACCCTGTCATATCGTATCACCCTTACTTCCAACTAAGTAAGGAAAACAATAAAAGGTCTTAGGTATAGAGCTTCTATATTTTTTAGATATTAGAGTCTCCTTAAGGGGTAAGTATCATTATCTCCCTTTCAAAGAAGAGTAACCTGAGTTTCACATACTTGAACTACCAAATTTACCCAGAAATAAGAAAGCTGTTCAGATTTTAAGAGCTCCAAATGAGACTCTGATCCATCCAGTTGTGATATCACGAACCCTGAATGTGTTATGTTGAACTCTGCAATTCCTAGAGAAAGTGGGATGGGATAGATTTCTAAAGTCATAAAAAAATTATTCTTGGAGGACTATGGAATTTCAGAACATCCAGAAAGTCACTTTTTCCAGACCACCAGAAAACAACATCAATTAAAAAAAGAAAAATTAAACTATGAGAAATAAAAGTTAGATTTTAAATGAAAGCTTCATCGCTACATTCAGCCAAATAATTCTCAAGACCTAGGCCAGATTTCTGTTCACATAAAAGACAAAAGTCTGGCTTCAATGTGTATGAACACATTGGTAAAGAACACATTGGTTGGCTGGTGTTTTATTACTTCACAGCATTCTCCTCTGACAACACTTGACTCCTTTCTCCCTTTGATGTCATATATTTTTTGTTTCAATTTCTGCTGTTACTAAATTACAGTAAGTAAGTTGTTATGCCAATATAAAGCACTTCTAAAAATCATGCCTTTTCTATACATGGGCATGAGCATACAGCAAAAGTGCTTCAGTTCATGGTGCTACCCTCAGGCATAGGCATTGCAAACTCCTAATTTACTTAGATCACTGAAGCACTGCTTCGTTTGTAAATGCCTTACTGTTCAGCTACATATTCACAGACACATCAAACCTCAAAGATGTAGAAAGTAGTCCTAGGTACCAATGTAATAACTTGCATTATCTGGAGAAGTAAGCCCATTTTCATACAAAAGAATGTTTGCTTAGGACATTCAAAAGGTCAAGGTCAGAAAAACGTAAGTGCATACAGTCTTTGAAAACACCAGGAGATGGAAGAGTTTGAGGTTTAGAAATTCACTGAAACAGTGAAAAAGTATTTTTCACTGGAAAACATTGCACATTTGCAACAACAATGGAGTAAAAACAGAGCTGCTGTTTCCACACAGTTTCTGCAGACTTTCTACAGATGCTCTCAACCTTCATTTCTGGTCCTTGCTCAGTCAAGCTACCCTCATTGCAATAATTTTTTTATTATTACTATTATTATTTATTTGCACAAAGGATCAAACTTTGCTTCTCCTTTCCATTTGCAGTACAGAGGGAAAGAAAGGAAGACATGGTAATGGGGCTTTTCAAAAAGAAAATATGTATCTGCCCTTGCTGAAGAGGAATGCAAACCTAAGGATTATTTCATATTTTTCCAAATGAGAACAAACTATCAATTCTCTAAAATCATGATTAATAAATTCCATGTTATGTTTGATCTCCATGTATACAGCTTCTCCTGATATTAACAGGAGTGATAGATATAGCTCAGTGGAGCACAGAGATCTAAGTGTAAGACTACTCAAACTATTACTGAAAATATGATTTATTTGTTTGTTTCCTTGTTTTTCTGACTGCTACAGCACATACTGTTTACTCTATGGAAGATCTTAAGACAGCATATTAATTTTTAAGCTCTAGAAAACCAATTCTGCAATGTACCCATGTGATATTCTAAATTACTTCTTTCTCCTTTGCTCTTTCTTAATAATATTGTGAAGATAAAAATAAATGTGTGATGTTCTGATATAGTATTTGTGAGTCATATAAAATCAACACGAGAAAATTTTATGTGAGGGATGTGATTACTTACTCAATTACAGAGTTTGATTAGGAAAAAAATATGTGGAAAAGTTCAANTGGCTTCAATGTGTATGAACACATTGGTAAAGAACACATTGGTTGGCTGGTGTTTTATTACTTCACAGCATTCTCCTCTGACAACACTTGACTCCTTTCTCCCTTTGATGTCATATATTTTTTGTTTCAATTTCTGCTGTTACTAAATTACAGTAAGTAAGTTGTTATGCCAATATAAAGCACTTCTAAAAATCATGCCTTTTCTATACATGGGCATGAGCATACAGCAAAAGTGCTTCAGTTCATGGTGCTACCCTCAGGCATAGGCATTGCAAACTCCTAATTTACTTAGATCACTGAAGCACTGCTTCGTTTGTAAATGCCTTACTGTTCAGCTACATATTCACAGACACATCAAACCTCAAAGATGTAGAAAGTAGTCCTAGGTACCAATGTAATAACTTGCATTATCTGGAGAAGTAAGCCCATTTTCATACAAAAGAATGTTTGCTTAGGACATTCAAAAGGTCAAGGTCAGAAAAACGTAAGTGCATACAGTCTTTGAAAACACCAGGAGATGGAAGAGTTTGAGGTTTAGAAATTCACTGAAACAGTGAAAAAGTATTTTTCACTGGAAAACATTGCACATTTGCAACAACAATGGAGTAAAAACAGAGCTGCTGTTTCCACACAGTTTCTGCAGACTTTCTACAGATGCTCTCAACCTTCATTTCTGGTCCTTGCTCAGTCAAGCTACCCTCATTGCAATAATTTTTTTATTATTACTAGTATTATTTATTTGCACAAAGGATCAAACTTTGCTTCTCCTTTCCATTTGCAGTACAGAGGGAAAGAAAGGAAGACATGGTAATGGGGCTTTTCAAAAAGAAAATATGTATCTGCCCTTGCTGAAGAGGAATGCAAACCTAAGGATTATTTCATATTTTTCCAAATGAGAACAAACTATCAATTCTCTAAAATCATGATTAATAAATTCCATGTTATGTTTGATCTCCATGTATACAGCTTCTCCTGATATTAACAGGAGTGATAGATATAGCTCAGTGGAGCACAGAGATCTAAGTGTAAGACTACTCAAACTATTACTGAAAATATGATTTATTTGTTTGTTTCCTTGTTTTTCTGACTGCTACAGCACATACTGTTTACTCTATGGAAGATCTTAAGACAGCATATTAATTTTTAAGCTCTAGAAAACCAATTCTGCAATGTACCCATGTGATATTCTAAATTACTTCTTTCTCCTTTGCTCTTTCTTAATAATATTGTGAAGATAAAAATAAATGTGTGATGTTCTGATATAGTATTTGTGAGTCATATAAAATCAACACGAGAAAATTTTATGTGAGGGATGTGATTACTTACTCAATTACAGAGTTTGATTAGGAAAAAAATATGTGGAAAAGTTCAAGGAGAGATAATTAATTTACCAGCTTCCTTTTATCCCATCCTTCAAAAAAAATCTTTCACACATTTTTCGGTTTTGATGTTTTTGAAGCTAATTTGCTGAGAAATTTGTAAGACTGTGGAAAGAAAGAAGGTTAGCTACTGTCCAATGTCTTCTATTTCAGGTGAAAAAGTTGTTTCATTCTGAAGAAACTGAAAAGAATGCACTACCACATTATCAAGAACTGCAGAGATCATTGTTTCAAAAGAATTTCATGTCCCTATTTTTGTAAGCTCCTTGTCAACTTATGTTAACGCACTTTTCTAGGTTAAGCAAAAGTATATTTTCATTACCGAGGGTTGGGGATTTTTAATCATTTTATTTGTTGAGGTCTTTGTTATATATTTTTTAAATATTAGAAAGTGCTATGGCAATATTAAATATCAGAATATTGTTTTAGTGAGTTATTGATTCACTGCTTCTACAGGATTTAACACTTAAAGGCATGTTTTGGTTTTGCATCTGGAATACCATTTTATCTCCTTTATGTGGCCTACAGCTTTTCTTCTTGCTGGATAAAACTTAGATTTGTAAAAGAATTGCTTCAGTATAGTGTTTCCCTTACAAGTCTCACAAGTGATCACTCTTCTTCTGTATCTCCCTCTGAAGAGAGTATGATTTTTTTTATGGTCACAGATACTTTCCTTCTTCCTATAATGTTTGTTAGAAGCAAAAAGTACTATATAACACAGGAAAAGAGCCTCATGTCATCATGATAAGGAAGTGTTTCAACAAATTTCTTCAAAAGGTCACTAGTGCCCCAAAATTCATTGATAATGGATAATGACAACTATGCTACTTTCAATATCTTTGTTGGATAAGCCAGAAGATCCATGTTCACAGCAGAAACTTATCATTAGCCCCCTCCACAAAAAAGTGACAAAGTGGTCACGACTGTTACAGTGATGACTTTGCTTTTACAAGCAGGAAAAAAGAAATGGGAACATATCAATCCCTGTGAATGGGAATGTAAACAACTGCCCTTAATTTTAGCATGCTTTTTATGAAGTGTTACACAAGCTTTCTGGCTGTCATATGGATGTAAACTGGGGAATTTCAAATATCTTTTTTGTGTATTACCCTACTTCACGCAGGCATTGTGAAGAAGTACAGTGTCTGAGATCAAGGTTTTTTAATCAGGTAATTCTTACCAATAAGCACAGTTTTTTTCAAAGAGGTAATGTTCTACTGCTTCTATATTCTTCCTAGAGACATCATGATAATAGAATCATAGAATAGTTTTTGTTGGAAGAGACCTTCAAGATCACCAAGTCCAACTTTAGTCCTAGCCCTATCAACACCATCAAACCACATCCCAAAGCGCAACATCTACCCGTCTCTTAAACATCTCCAGAGATGGTGACTCCACCACCTCCCTGGGCAGCCTGTTCCAATGCCTGACAACCCTTTCAGTAAAGAAATTCTTCCTAATATCCAGTCTGAACCTCCCCTGGTGTAACTTCAGGTCATTCCCTCTTGTTCTAGCACTTGTCACTAGGGAGAACAGACCGACCCCCACCTCGCTACAACTTCCTTTCAGGTAGTTGTAGAGAGCCATAAGGTCTCCCCTCAGCCTTCTCTTCTCCAGATTAAAGAGCCCCAGATCCCTCAGCTGTTCTCCATATGGGACATGCTCCAAATCCTTCACTAGCTTGGTAGCCCACCTCTGTACTCTCTCCAGAACCTCAATGTCCTTCTTGTAGAGAGGGGCCCAAAACTGGACACAGTATTTGGGGTGCAGTCTCACCAAAGCCAAGTAAAGGGGAATGATCAGCTCCCTGCTCCTGCTGACAACACTATTCCTGATACAGGTCAGGATGCCCTTGGCCTTCTTGGCCACCTGGGCACACTGCTGGCTCATGTTCATGATACCCAATCTCTCCATAAACATCCGTACTGCTACCACTGCAAGGCTTTGACTGTAAGACAGAGTAAATCCCATGTTACTGACATTTAGTTCAGTACAACTTCTGGACAAGTAAAACACAAGTTCTGAAAATGTTCACAAACCAATTTTATATCGCTATTTATGGCTGACTGGCATTTTGAGTTAACAGCATTCCTACAGAGGCCTTGTGTAATGTGCAATCTTTTGCTACTTTTTCACCTGACAATGTAATTGCAAGTCCTGCATGATATTTTTTCAGCACAGTACAGAGTGTTTTCATCCTTTCATGGACAACAACCATTCTTCATTGTGACTGACAACACCCATTCTAATAAAGAGAAAAGAAATTATGGTAGACTTTTGAAATAGCAACCAAAAAGATCAAGCCCTCCAAATTTCCAGAAACACACTTTTAAATTCCAAATATGCTTAATTGTTCCTGCATTAAATCCATGAAATGTCTGTTTCTGAGAGCGGCTGTGGTATATTTTTGTATAATGGGACATACAAGAAGAATCTATGTCCATGAATCAGGTATGTGCAGATGAAATAGTGATGTAAAATTGTTTAATATTTGATATTCTAAAATTTGTAAGCAATAATTTAAAAATATTTATGTCCTTTGCTGTTCATTGTAAACCCACATACGTTTGATACAACGGACAAACAAGAGGAGTTACAGATGTTTGCACACCTATATGTTATTGGCATCATTGAAATGTGGTGGAATGGCTCCTACAACTTCTCCAAGTGGTAGAGGAACCAATGAGAAGAGGTGCTATGCTTGATCTTGTTCTCACCAATAAGGAAAGGCTGGTGGGTAACATGAAGCTCAAGGGCTTGCACCCTTCCCATGAGAGGTTATGGCTTTAAACTGGAAGAAGGTAGATTTAGAATAGAAATTAGGATGAAGTTTTTCACTCTGAGGGTGGTGAGTCACTGTAACGGGTTGCCCAGGGAGGTTGTAGACGCCCCAGCATAGGATGTGTTCAAGACTAGGTTGGATTGGGCTTTATACAACCTGGTCTAGTGGAAGGTGTCCTTTCTCATTGCAGGGTGTTTGGAACTAGATGATCTTTAAGGTCCCTTCCAGCCCAAACCATTCTATGATTCTATGATACTTGACCTTGTTTTCATTTCTCTGCAGGATAGATTTATCCTGACCATAGAATTATCTCGAATTTTGCACAATAAAAAGCTGGCTGAGAACTATTTTATTCCACAGTTACCCTTTGATGGTGTTTAACAGAAAGTATTTCACCAAAGCAAATGTTATGCTGGTTCAGACATCATAATTTTATGCTGCTACCAGTTGCATGATCACGCAGGCCAACACTGAACTCAGCAGCATCCCCTTGGAAGTCTTTCAAACCATCCTGCCATAGGTTCCTGTGGGCCCAGCTCCTTTGCTGCCCATTGTGGTGCCAGCATTGCCTGCTGGATACATGGATAGAGATGGCTCCTCGGGGGTTCTTCACATGGAAGAACACCACCGAGAGAACTCAGCAAGTTACAACCAGCCCCAAGAGAAGTCACAACCAGCCCCAACAGAAGTCACACCCAACAGAAGCTCCTCCAACTGGTCAACTCCTGGTTAATATAGCCCTGGCCTCACCCACCACCCCAACCACAACCACCTGGGTGAGGATGGATCCATAAACACACAGATGGGCCAGGTTCTGCCTCTGGAACCTGAAGTCAGGCGGGAAACAAAACATTCTACTGGGTTGTGACTCACCCGCAGGTCAACTCCAAATCAGGGCCCACAACTCAGGCCCCAGCACTTCAGCAAGTCATAGCCTCATTAACTTACTAAAACAAACAGTAATATATTCTGCATGTTAAGTATAACACAAAATTTATGTTTCTTATTAAGCACTGTCCTATATTCATCATCATCTAATTCCAACAGAGGACACTAATGCTCTCTTTTTGTACGTGTAGGGAGTCCCAGGAACTCTGTTCTATTCACTGCTATCACTTATTGAAATAAGTGATAAAAAAAAGTTTGTAAAATTGTGACCTTTCTCAAGGATGAGTATTCCAAGTCCATTAAATGCCGTAAACAAGCTACTAACACTTTAAGACAGCACATTCTTCTCCTTACTGTTTCCTAGGTGTATGCTGACATATCAATACAGATGTCACTTATTATGAATATTTCAGTGATTTTTGTTCCCAGATACACTGACACTTTCTTCTCCCTGAAATAATGTTCAGGCAGAACAGGATTACAATCTCTAAATATACTGGCTGGCAAGAAATGGTCAGGTGCAAATGATGCTTTAAAATGGTATGTGCAAAATGATAATGAAACTGATATAAAAATAGTTCATTTCAGGAAGTAATTAAAATTACCATTGATATATCTATTACCAGATAGCAGTAGAAGGAGGTGTCAATATTGGGTACTTATAATCTCCTTTGGATGTATAGTTAATTTTTTAACACATTTTCCATAACAGACTGTCTCCTTTACATTTAAGGAGCCCAGAAGGAAGCACCCATATGGCCCAGCAAAAGACTAGGGAGTCTGATTCCAATCTCTCAGTGTCTTTTTTCTAACCTCATTTCACCAATACTAGGAAATTCAAAAGTATTCATTCTTTTCCAGGAAAAAATAAAAACATATAGCTTGGTACTTCAAACACCCACTGAATACAAGCTTTCACTCAGTCATCCTAAAGTGAGTAAATATTACTCTTATTACTAAAATTCAATTTATTCC
Organism: Brachypteracias leptosomus; assembly: GCA_013401335.1. Classification (NCBI taxonomy): domain Eukaryota; kingdom Metazoa; phylum Chordata; class Aves; order Coraciiformes; family Brachypteraciidae; genus Brachypteracias; species Brachypteracias leptosomus. Next base: position 48,432 of record VYZX01006981.1, read on the forward strand.
ACATAAGGAATAATCTAGTAGGTTACTATGTCCACTGGTGCAATATAGCCCTAACACCAGAGTTCATGGCAAAAGAGTAGACTGATGGTTAGATGGTAGAAATACACACTTTATTTTGATAAGGGCTCAATTTTTTTCTTTTTTCCTCAAGTAATAGTTTTTAATATTATTCAATCAGCTGGATATATGTTCCTTCTGACCTTAACAACTTTGTACTATCAGAACTAAAGAAAACTGAGACAAATGCTGGAAACATAATAAACACCACATTCACTGAAGGTGTGCTCTGGAAAACTCTGAAGATAACTAGAAATGCCTCTTAATATAAATAAAAACTTTGTTCAGGCACAAATCCACACCATGGAGAAATTCCTGTGTGTGGATGAGGAGCAAACCTACGGAATAAGTACTCAGCACCACAACAGATGCTGGTAGGAGAAGTTAAACAAGAAAGATTATATCAAAAGTATTCCTCTGTAAGTGCCAATTGGACACATTTTGTCCCTTATAAGAAGGATAAATTCCTGAGTTGACCTAACTTGTAAGAAAAAAAATCCACATTCTGAAGAACAGGTACCAGTAATTTCCATTAGAATTTGGTAGCACTAGCACTGAATCACTACTGTTTTATTTTAGAGTGATTTTTTTCTGGCTTATAACTACTTCCAAAAGAAGACATACTAAAAATGTTGCAAGTGGTTTTTATCACTTTGTTGTAATTTGTGGGAAATATGATTCAAAACTAAATTTTTTAACTTTCATTATTTGCTGCCTGGCTTTTCCTACAGATGTATAAAATTAGAAAAAGGAGGAAAAAAAGACTGTATTTTAAAACATGTTTCTTTTTAGTTAATCATCAAATTTTTGCTCTTTTAAAAAAAATCATAATAAGTACTGATCTTTACAAATATCCTTTGGCCTGAATTCCACAGTTCCTTATGAATTACATAAGGGAGAAGTATTTATTTCTTTGGAGAGAGCTCAGAATTGCTGCTTATCGCTCTCATTGACACTTTTCCTTTCTTTTGTATAATGAAATACAGAATATGAAGGAAATTCCACTGATGCCAGTGGACATTGGATTAGCTCATTAATGCTGGTAGATAAAACTAAGGAAAATAGTTATTGTTCCAATAATAAACATGAATTTCAAACATGTTACGTCTGATTTATAATGCACATAGTGCATATTTTATACATACACATAATGCATGATAAGATATAAACCTTAAAATATACCTAGATGACACCATAAAGAGAGAAAATTGTAATTTCAGACTTCAGAATTTGAGAAATGAAGAAGGGGAAAAGGGGGATAGGGGGTGGAATAATCTCATATCTGTATTTAGATGACTTGAAAAAAAGCACTTAATTATTTCATTATTTGAAATTATCTGCTAAGGCAGATGCACACCTATTTACATATACAGCACACATGCAATCTTGATCAAGTTGAGGAAAATGCTTAGAAATACAAGTATTTTAGAACACTGAACTCTCATTTCGCTTTTTCAACAGAGAATTAAGGCAATTTTCAGACTTCTACATATATTTCTAATATAAAGAAAGTTTCCAGGACGCTGCTTAAAGCACATGATACAGCTGTGATAACAGCTTTGCAGAAAGACATCAAGGACACAGACATTCAGTAATGCATGAGTTTACACTCTATTTATTTCCTCCCTGGAAGTGATGCTTTCAGTATCATGTTGTTATTGAGAAAATTAGCATCTGAAGGGAATACTTGCTTGTGAAATTCTTGAAGTGCTCTAGAACAAGTGAAGTCTTGTGAAAGCAGAATTTAATTAACAATAAAAATCCAGAAAATCGTTTCATAGTCCACAGAACATGGGAATCAGCACACCTAGTTACAAGTTAATTCCATTTGTGCTTTACAGTAGCAATGTTATAGCTTTACCTCTGTCTGTGCAATTTTACTTCTTACATTGCACACACCTCTCATGCTGTTTTGTGAGTTGTCGTTTTTTTCTCCTCATTTAAAATAATTATTTTACGTGTTTCACTTGGTCTTAAAAATGTCCTTGGGAAAAATGAAAACCTATGAAATATAAACAAAATAATACCTGACAATAAACCAACAAATTTCTTCCTTTCTAGTGAACACAGATTTTTTCATACCTACCCCAGCAGTAAGCATGGCTTGCTGTGAATGAATACATACAACAAAAGATTTTCAGGTAGCTTTCAATTTCAGTTCCAGTATCTATTCAGGAACCAATGGAAGATTTTTGCCAAACTAGTCTGGGTATGAAAAATATTCTTCTCACTCCTATTCTGAACAGTTCTCTCCAATAATAATAATAATATTAATATTTTTGTTAATATTATCCTACTGCCAACAGCAGGGAGTGGAAAAACTTTCCTGTTCCACTTGTTATTGCAATAATCTGTAAAGATATCTTATATAGCATCTTCCTCCTCCTCCCCAACCTGAAGTGCTTTATTTAGTTGATCACTTCTTTAAACAATAAAAAAAATAACTTTCAGGGTAGAGGAACAAATTATTTCCATGGCTGTGCTCCCCTGTCTTGTACAAAAGGAGAGAGGGGTGATATTTCCAAACCAAATAACTAGACTTGATTATCTGAAATACTACCTACTAACCCAAGATTCAAAGTACCTTTTTTCTAATATGGCAATGTATGTGTTCTCTTAGGAACTTCTGCATGGAAGAGGTACCTTTCTCTGCAAAAGCTGCACTAGCTCAGGGGCCCCAGACTGTTCAACATGGACCATACTACACCAGGGACTCTTGGGTCATCTTCTGATGGCCCATGCACTTAATAGCCATGCACTTAAAGAGGCATGCTAAGCTAGATGAACATTTCTAGCTAACTAGTTCTGGATATGACTTAATTTTAGTTTATGATGATTAGAGTTATTTACCTCCAGCATATCCAACTTGTGCATGTAGTTTCAGTCGCTAATATCAAAGTAACTATGACAACCATTTTACAAAAAAAAAAAAAAAAAAAAGATGAAAAAAGAGAGCAGGAAAGGAAATGAATGAATTAATGAGATGATGGGAAAGAGTACTGATTAAATGATATATGTTAGACAAAAATCTGTTGAGAAAGACTTAGTCATAGCTGGTCCCATAGTAGGCTATGGTTATGGAATGGATGATCTATTGAGATTTCTTCCTCACCTAAAATTCTGTGGTGTTTAAAAAAGTATTTTAGCTATTTCTCACAAAAATTGCCTTCTTCTAATCTGTGATCTTGTCTTGATTAAGAATAGGTAAACTAGTTCAAATCAATTAATAAATCAGACTCTAATATTCAAAGGCAGCATTTACAAAAGGTTGAAAACAGGTCTTAATTTTTTCAGGAAATCATTATTTCATTGTATGTCAGCAACACTTAATTTTTCTTACACGCAGGAGTGTAAGAAACTACTACAACACAGTTTTCTTGAGCCAAATATAATCTGCAAAAAATCAAGTATCTTGTAAGAGAGGTTGTGCTAGCTGAAATTTCTTAAGAGGTTTGTCAAATAATGGAATTATTGATTTTCTTATGTTTCTTAAAACTTAATGCACTATTAAAGACCATAAATCAAGACACCTGCAACTCACCTAACCAACAAACATGATGGTTAATTAATCAATTAATTAATCAACTTGTATTTGTTGTACTTCTCACACATGTGATTAATTCAGCCACACAACTTCTCAGTGTGTCTCCATCAGGCATCCCAGCTCTGGAGAATGGATGAGAATTGTACCTTAATACTCTTTGAAGCTCCCAGTGGATGAGTAACACAGATTGTTGTACCCTTTACTTCACCCAGGTCCTGCTGCCTCCACATAACAAAAACCTATCAAACAAAAGTCAGCCTCAAATTTACCTTCTGATTGTAGCTGAGTGTTAATAAAACCCATAAAACATTGTTGTAATGCTCAGGAACGTTTCTGAGGTTAGTTACGGTTCTTCAGAATTCCCAGAAAATAGAAATACTGATTATGATGAAGCCCAAAGCTTCTGTAGTTTAATTTCAATTTTCAGAACTACATCTAACATTTTAGATTTGCAACTGTTCTGTTTTAACTTGAAAAGCAAAAAGAAAAAAAATAAAGTTGTCAAATCCTAGTGATCTGCAGATATGGGAACTTCACAGGGATTACAAAAAAAGTGTTCTGCATAGCCATCAAAGACAAATCATTGATTTTATTCTCACAGGCGAGCATTTTAATTTGTTTCAAAATTCAGACCTGTCTCATATAACTAATGTAAAAACCTAAAAATATCTATATTCTTGCAAGAAGAACAGAACCAAAAAAAGCTGACTCAAATCAGAAAGCTTTTAAAAAGTGATGAAATATCCTGAAGGGTGACCAAACAAGTTCACTGTAATTTTATGCTTGAACTCTGGTTTATCTGAGATTAATCTGTACAGACATTGCACAGTGGCCACTTGGATAAAAACTTGGATAAGTTTTTATAACATCTGCACTTTCTCTTCCTACTATAACCTCTGTTTTGTATTTCCCACGCACTTTTGCTCCACACATGATATTCTTCCAATGACTAACAGAAGAGAAGCTGTTATTCATATATCATCTTATAACCACACATATTTCCCAAAACATCTTCCTATACAAAGCTAACTCATCATCTCCCCTCTGGGAAAGCTTCACAGACTAAACTTGTGTCTGGTTTCTCTCAGAAACTCTTCAGAGGGTGCATGAAATAAACAGCACCTAGGACACAGACCTCAGCATACAATTATATTGTAAACAATCCTTCCTGATTCTTTACTTACATGACAAGATTTTGAAATACAATTTAGAGAATAAATCCAATGAATTGCCATTTTTCTTACATCAGCTGAGAAGCCAGTCTGTGAAATTCAGATTATTGTTACATTAGCACGGTTTGCTGGAGTTGTTCAGAAATTTGATATAACTACATAAAACTCTTTAATATGTTAATATGAAATTAAATGTTATTAATTACCATATGAGATGCTACATCTACTGTCTAGTAAGCTGCTGATCTCCAACACTTTAGTACTTATGTTCTGCTAAATCAATACAGTAGAATAAAGATTTCTCTCTGTGCAATATCTGCACACAGAAGAAGAAAACAAGAAAATGGTAGGTGTAGAGCCCTCGTTTACACAGCATGACTACCTGTTAATTACAGGCTTCAGTGGAGTGATGAACATTTCAAAGTATATCACTGCTTGTTAAATTCCCTTGTTTCGTGTTCTTGAATTATGTCTTCAGCTGTATGTGAGTAGATACCTGGTAGCAAGTCTGCATCTGTTTGATGTAAAAAGCATTTGTCTGTTGTGGTGACAAGAGCCAGGAAAATTGACTGCGACTCCATGCATACTCAGGGAGTATATGTTAGAGCTAGAGGTCTGGAAAGATGAAAGATGAAACTCAACTGAATCAAAGTCGAGGAAAAAACATTGAAATTATTTATTTATTTTAATAAATGCTGGGATGGGAAGACTGAGCTTTTTGGGAATGTAGTTTACTTCCCAATGCTTCAATTGAACTCTTCATTCTACTAAGTTTCAGAAACATGCTGTGAAGGCCAATTAACTAATAGTTCTCAAGAATCTTTGGACCTAGACTGTAGGCATACAAACCAAATTCACATTTTTTCTATCTTGCTTTCCATTAGCAGTTCTTGTAGCTTTAATATATCAATGTAGTATGTGGTGTTGAAACACACATTATCTTCCTATTTAGTATGTTTCAGAATGAGAAAGATTTGAAGTGCATCAAACAGCTTTCATTTATCCCCTAGTGCCCACATACATACGCTACTCTCTTCACACTTTCATTAATATGATCTTATATCAGCTGCCACACGGAACTGAGGTAGTATGAAGTTTGAGTCATCTTTTAACCTCCAAAGGATTCACATGAGGTCAGAGCAAGGTGGCGTCTTAAGAGTCACAGGTACAACACCACAAAGATTAGAAGTAGCAAACACAACCATAAATTGCCAGAAACTGAGAATGGCAATCCAATAGATTTCAACAAGTGAAGGGAATCCAGCTAAATAATGAAGAGTGAGGAGAAAGCATTTATGTAGAATCTCAACAGATTAAAAAATTTCATCTCCACTTCCTCCATATTATTGCCAATGAGAAGATGGGTGGGGGGGATGCAGCCATTGGAAAACACAGTAACTATTGACTGGAAACAACTCAGCAGAAAGGAATACTACGAGAAATGAGGAACACTTCAAATTAAGATTATTCAAGGTAAAACAGAACAGCTGACAAACTGGAGTACTCTTGTTCTCCCATGTGTAAATTGACACACTGAGAAGATTCTTTTTGTATTTACTTGGTATTCAATAGACTGAAACACTGCAGATAATTTTTCTTGGCAGAACAGTACTGTCATTTAGATGTTTCCAGTCTAATAAACTAATATTGCACCTACAGATGTATTTAAGGGATTACATTGATGAAGATAGCTCCTGTATAGCAGTGAGTTTTAAATTCTCAAGGTTTTTGGGGAAGAATATTGATTTAGGGATCAAAAATGGTTCTAGCAATTTTAAAGAAACCTTAAGTAACAAAAGTACCTTGCTACTCAGTAACTACTGAGCCAGAAGGGAAACTTTTTTATTCTCCCTAGAGTGACTGTGTGATTTGATACTTGTACCACATTTCCACCTAGGGATTTGTTTCATTATGGTTTGCTGCAAAAGGCTGCCACAGAAAAACATTTTTCTCCCATAGAAAATAAAACCAACACAAATAAATGCTAATATCCTGTATTATTAATACTGTATTAATACTGGCATTGTGTATTTCTACTTAATAGTACATCTTTTTTTGTGAAAGAACCAGGAACGTTACTCTAACTTTTTAATTTCCAGTCAAGTACATTTGTATATGCTGCCTAATTAAGTGACATGCATTCATTCAGCTACTATTAACCACTGTAATAACTATCAACATCCATAGTAAAGTCAGTGAAGTCATTATATTTGAGGGATACAGAAGTATCTCTTTAATCAAAACTATTGCTTTCTGTAGTGGATTCACCAAGAGGAAAATGATACATAATAGATGAAAGACTGTATAGTTCAAGGTAAAGGTTAATATGTATATTAGTAAGAGAGCAGACACAACTAAGGGCAGTTACAGAATGTTCACATCCAGCAATGCGTTATCTAAATGAAGATATAAGTGGAAGGGAACTCTGGGTATAGCTGATTTAGGGTTCCTAGGTGGAGGCTTCGCACTGGGATCTGATTTTCTCAAAGTACCAATACTTACTCCCTAAAGTCAACACTGGAAAGAAGCAAATCTAACAAGCCAACAACATGATTTGTTTCCTAAACATTGCACTAAATTGGAGCCACTGAGTAGCACTAGTCATTTGTAAGATGGAAGTGGGATTTTTGGTTTGTTAACCCCTGCAAACTGTAGTTAATGTTATAAACCATACTGCCATGCATATATTTTGGGTTTTACCTGGAATCCATATCCCAATTTTACATGGTTGTTTTGATGATTTTAATAAAAACTGCAAATTGCTGGTTCAAGTATGAAAACTATCTATAATGAATGTATTCTTTGTGCTCTGAAAGAAACATGTCACAATGATTTCATACAAAGGAAAAATGGAGAAACTACTTCCTCCAAATAAAATGTAAACCAAGATTTCCTCATACTATTACAGACATGTAGAGGAAAAGTTATGTAAGAAGGGAGGATGGATTGGAAACGCTGAGTTAATCAATAATAGCCTCTGACACAATCAAGCTTGGGATAATATTTAATATGACAACAAATCCTTGTGATATAGGTGTGACAGGCAAAAGTGATTTTTGTTAACAATTATGTGAGCTAAAGCTCAGCTATTTATATGTATGGACATGCAGTTCTGACTTCTTTAATGCACGGATTTTCTGTCAAACTGTGGCTTGCTCTTAATCTCAATGTGCCATGGTTTTTACCTGCTGAATTACCTCAATTCATTACCAAGAGACTGATTAGGAACACTGATGTGGCACCAAACATCAAAGCATCCTGTACTAAGCAGTTTTACCAAGTTCATATGTGAATAACTGCACTGTTTTCTTTATTTCTAGTCTGTAGTGCTATTTTTTTTGGATGACTCCTACTGCTTACAGGAGGGAAGGAAAGTGAAAACTCATTCCTGATTCACATTCCTCACACTACTCACAACTGTCTAAGCCATTATCCACCCCACTTCATCTCTTTTCAGTCAGAAGAGCCCTCCTCTACTCAGGTTTTCCTCATACTACTTCCAAGAAAGTAAAGCAATTCCTTCCCATAAAAAAAATCTTCTAAAGACAGCAGTTGCAAACACTGTAATTCCAGAACTGAATTTTTCAGTTGAAACTCTGGAGTTTCTCAAATAAAGGTGACTGATTGTCTAATTAGTCACTCCTCATACAGAAACTCTTCTATACATTAGATCAGCCTTGTAGCCCTTCTCAGAAATGTTTCTTTTGCAGGACTGAAGAAAAGGATAAGAAGATGAGAAGCATGCTTTGTATTTGAGATATAGGTGGGCTGTGGATTTATACAGTAAGATATTGGGGGGGGATGGGGGTCTCTTCCTAATGATTTTGAATATGCAGTTTGTTCATTGAACTAACTGATCAACTCACCTGCTGCTTATGTGCCCCATTCTACATTTATTTATATTGAATTTCAGTCTGTCTTGCTGTCCTGGAAGATCCCTCCTCTGCATTTCTTTATGGTCCTTCCCATTTTTTCTTCTCAATAGCTTAGTATAATTAATGGAATTTTTCACCTGACTATTCACCCTGCTTTCCATAGTTTTAAATGCTGAGTTGCACTGGTTTTCCCTACATGCCAATTTTGTTTGGTTTGTTTTTGTTGATGTTTTAGGTTGTTTTTTGTTTGTTTGTTATATTGACATCACTGCACACTTTGGTCCTTAGATACCAAAGTAGTTTTAGATATTAATATATCAAAATTATTGCATTAGGTATTTCTTCTTGGATTACTACATTAAGTACATGTGATTGACTACTATTCATTTGCTGATTTCTTCCATAGCCTCTTAAACAGTTTGAGACTCATCATTTGATGCATTCCTCATAAAATGACTGTGTCATGCTTCCCAAGGTCTCCCATGGTAAACATATTTTTAAAAATTATTTTAGCTTCTCTACAACAGCTTTGTTTAGTTCTCTTTACAACTATCATACCCCAACTGTCTTTTGGCACAACAGCCTCTGGTAGGTTTCCTCATCCTGATAGTTTCTAAAGAAGAATGTCATATTTTTTTGTTGCAAGTTTTTCCTCAAACTTTCTTTGTCAGGTTACTGTGCTTTACAATTAAGATGCAAGATTTCTCAGTCCTTTCTATTTCTCTCATTTGGAAACAATGGCATTTTTAAAAAGACTCTGCCTTCATTTGCCTTCTCTACAATGCCGCTTAGTAATTCCAACTTCCTTTAGCTCTTCCCATCTTTCTGGCAGGTACTTTGCATTTATTTCAAGCATTACTTTAAGACCAAGTTTAGCTTTATCTCTTCTTCTGGAGATTTGATGACAGAACAATTTATTAAGCAGTCATTTTTTTTATGGCTAGAGTCTTTTGATACTAGGGTTCAGCCACAATATAAAATTTATCTTGCCTTCCAGGGAGTAAGTGAAGTTCCCCATTATTTCTGCATCTTTCCTCAAAACATCATTAGCGATTTTGTTATTCCAGTCAGCAGGGTAATGACAATGTTCTTGTAGTTTAATCTTACATCTGAAAAAGCCATACAGATGCTCTTTCATTTGTCAAAATGGTTATGTTATCATGATTTGACTCAAGACATTCAGATAGAAAATATTCATCTACCAAGAGTGTGCAAATATTACTTCTGTAGTACTTTACCATGTCTAAAATTATACCTCTTTAGGATACTATTGAATTTTACAGTTAAAAATGATAAAATTATAAAAATATTAAGTAGTAAAATAAATAGCAATACAAACATATTTTAAAATTAAATTGGACCATGCATTCCAGAAGAGACTATATTTATATTAATTATAAACATTTCTGTTTGCTTTGTAAACATATACAGAAACCTCTTCATAAACAGTCTTTCTTAAGGTAAAGGAAGGGATCTTTTTGTGGATGGCACCTCTTTTATTATCAATGCATTATGACAAGAATGGCTCAGGTAGGTCCTTTGACTAACACAAAAGGATCTCTTCAATAGAACTGTAATTATTGGTATGTATATGAGACTTTGAAAAGCTGTATTATTTATACACTGATATGTTAAGTATTGAGTATGCTAATTCACTGGAAGGTAACAAACCAAACAAATGCACTTTGGCAACAAATAAGTTTAGACATATCTAACAACAAAACAGACAAGGACATACCAATACCCCATGTCACAACAATTAATTATATACTACACCCAAGGTAAATCCTAAGTGCAGATTTATAAATACAAACTATTATCCCTGTGACTGGTATTTTTGTTTGCTTATAGCCTAACGGAAAATTTCAAACTATTATAGAGGAAAAATTAATATTTTACACAAATGTTCAACACATAGGATAGCTACACTACTATTCTTGAATAACAGAATAAGCTCTTCTGGTGAGCTGATTGCTCAAGTCCTTTAATAATACCTTTCTGTAGAAAGACATCTTTGCAACTGTCTTACTTCTTGCCTGAACAGCTCTGTATAGGCAACCTATTTCTTAAAATACCTCATCCAAATTCTGGAGGGGATAGACTCTTTAGTAAATGGACCGACGATCATAGGAACAGAAAGATTACTCTAAGGACATTCTGTTCAAACCCTAGACATACAGTTTTACCTCTGCTCGGATTTACCTCTGTTCTTGGTTGTAATTGTTGAGCATAATCTGAGTGCAAATACACCTCTGTACTTTCTTTCTAAACAAGGGTGTTTGTGCTCTTTAAATTGTTATTTAAAATATGCTAGGTTGCAGATGATAATCTTAGGGGAATAACTATTTAAATGAAAACTGCCTGTCAAGAACAAACCAGAGCTAATCCAGATAAGCAGAGAAAAAAAAAAAGAAGATCTGAAATAGTGTTTTCATGTTTCTACAGGCTTATGTTTTCCATTATAATTAGAAAAAAACCCCTATATATTTGAGAAGTTAAATATTTACAAAGGCAATTAATCTGAAAATTTGCTGTGATTTTAGTTTCATAGACTGTGTAAATGTATGATTAGAAACAATGGAGTTTTAAAAGGAAACCTTAAATCTCCTTTTTTTTTACTTCTTATTGTCTGACAAATTTTTATAGTCATTAAAAAATGTGCATGTGTTCTAGAACATAAAGAAATACAATTTAAGCATTACACAGAATTTTGATACAACTGAAAAATGACATGTAGGCAAAATATCTAATAATGCAAAGAAGCAACTGCCAAGAAGGTAATACATTCAAAATCAACAATACGAGTCCCTACCTTTACTGCTGTACAGAATACACCTCAGAAATAACCCTTTGCAAACTCCACTATGAGTCTAGGAATATTTCTGTTTCATACACACCGTTTTTTCAGACATGTTAAGATGAATTAATAAGCTGTTAGATCTGAAATCCTTATTCTTTTACAACCATGTTCGCCCTAGAAAAAGCAGCTATCTTCCTGCTAGAGCATGTTCTGCATGGTTTCACTTGTCACATCCTTCTAGATGAAAAAAGGAAGAAAACACATAACTGATGATGTTCATTCTCTTTGCTTAATTATCATGTTTGACTTCCTGCACTTTTAAAAATCTTTGTAGCTTGATATACAATAAGTAGAATTATTTAATCTAGAGTTTCAGTCATTCAACAGAAGTGCTCCTGTCATTGTATAAAGAAGTCAAGTGAAAGTCCAGCTAACATTTCCCTTTATAAATACATCTCAAATGAGTTGAAAAAATACAGCGAATAGCCAATTGATGCAGCAACATGTTTAAAAAGACAACAAGGCATACGGGGGTGAAAAGTTAAACAGGTGATGAACATGTATGAGCACCTCTCTTTAAATAAGGTTGAGAAGGTACTTGTGAAGTAATTGACATACTAATTCACACTCGAGTTTGTCAGCTGATCTTCAGCTTCATCACCTACTGATTTAAGATTAGCTTGTAAATATCCTTAAATATTAAGCTACTAAATACAAGATTAATATAAAAGGATACTGAATTATCTTTATTTCCTCATTGCCACATCTTATGCATGTAATTGATGTGCCACCTCTTTTGTGTTTTGTTTCCTTTTTGTTTTGTTTTCTAACTACAGAAACTAAATATTTTGTCATTTTACATAATTTTGATATAACAATTGATAGAAGCTATTCATACAGAGTATGCCATAAGTTAAAGATGCAATTACAGAGAAGCCAAGTTGTACCATACCAACTTTGTGTTGGGTCAGCTTTGGCTGACTGCTGAACACCCACCCAGCCACTCTCTCATTCCCACTCCTCAACAGGATGTAGGAGAAATTAAGATTAAAAAAAGTTCACGAATCAAAATAAATACATGGAGATCATTGAACAATTACCATAACAGATTTGAAATGAGGAAAATTAATTTATTGCCCATTGAGTTAGATGGTGAGAAAAAGACAAACAAAACTAAACCAGTTTCCCCCTGCACCCTCCTTCCCAGGCTCACCTCCATTACTTTACTCCCAGCTGCCCTAACTCTTCCCCCAGAGGGGCACTGGAGAATGGGGAATGGGGGGATGCGGTCAGCCCATATCAGCTCCTCTCTGCTGCTCCTTCCTCCTTACACCTTTCCCTGCTCCAGCCTGGGGCCTTCCCATGGGCGGCAGGGAAACCCATAAGAATCTTTGGGGAGATTAGATCACCTAGACAAAATTATTTGTAACCATTAATTGAAATATCAGTCTCCACATAGCAAACTCGTGTTTTGCAATATGGAACTGACAGACTGTATAAAGCTTCCCCACAATAGCAGTTATTACTTTGACATCTTAGATTCAATGCTGCTGTTTTGACACAAAAGATCAAGTTTCTTCTTGGAGTAATCCCACATTGATTTAAATGAAATTAAACCAGGTAAACACTTTATCCCATGTCTTTGGACTAGGACTGAACTTTAATACGGTCATGATTTTCTGTTTGTTTGGTCTATCAAATTAAAATGTCCTTGTCAGCCTATGTATAGCCACTTTCTGTCAAGAGACTGCAATGCAAGTACCATGCTTCAGGAAACCTCAGATATGGCTGAACATGCTGGAAAAAAGTCAGATTGAGCAGTCTGATGAAAGCACTCTCTTCCATTGAATTTGATTTTGCCTCAAATAACCTTTAAATCTTCAGAGATTCCACTTTAAAAATAATTAACAAAACCTAAAGGTCCACAGCATTCTATGACTTGCAGAATTTGAGTAATGTGCCCTCAACCCTCCAAAAAAAGAAACCAAATAGCAGTTGTTGAGTGAAGGTAGGGTTACTATCAGCATGAAGGCAGCAAAAGAGCCTGCCTGTGGTGACAGAAGTCAAGAAAAACCAAGTACACAAGTGTGCTTTTTTATTTTTAAAGCTTCTGGTTTGGCAACAGTCTTGTGTTAGCTTTTTATAAAAATACAATAGAAAATGAGGTGTTTAACATGGTAGAGGACCATACAACGTTGTGCAATACTGACCTCTGATTTGATGAGGGAATATTTACTCTGTTTCTTGGTAAGGCTGCTCCCTGAGCAACAGTGGGAGACAGACAGGAGAATAAAGAAATAGGCACTCTCCTGTATGGTCAGTGTTGACTTTCCATCAGCTTCAATGGCATGGAATCAAAATGATATTTAAGGGTGACAAGAATTATGACCTAAGCAATCAGAGAGCAGAAAAGTATAAGGATCAAAATAGATAAAAAGTACTATAAAATCTGAGGTTAGTGACCTAATACTATGAAAATGTAACAGAAAAGAGGATGATTTTGAGTAATCAGAGAGCAGAAAATCATAAATACTGAAGTAAATAGAATGTACCATAAAATCTGAGGTTAGTGACCTAGGAGAAATTGTAACAGGGAGGATTTATTTATTTTTTTTTTATTAAAAGGAATCTATTAAAAATACAAGCCCCTACTTTTTCATTGCAAACATCTCTAATCACAGTCTTCCATAAATTTGCTAAGAGATCCTTTGGAAGAAGTTGGAGACATCTCAGTTCTGAATTGAATTAAAAATTGTTACGCTAAAATCTTTACTCAAATATTTAGTGTATTCATTCAATGTTGGTCTTCCCCCTTTCTAAGAACCCTGGAAGAATGAAAAAGTTAATCTCTCAGTCAAGGTTTAGGGTCTGGGCTGTCACTAGACCCATAACAGATGCTCTCTATTAATCCCTCTCCCCAACCAAAAGGGAAGGGAAAGGGAATAATGGAGAGAGACTTGCAGATTAGAAAAGAAAACTAAACCAGCTTTAATTAAAATAATAATAATAATAAATGGAATATATACAAATATATGTGGGATATATACAAGACCAGCACCACACCCAAGCCCCCCGATGGCAATTAGGTCACCTTCACCACTGATGCTGTGAAGCAGGCATTGAGCAAGTCCCAGACTGGGCTCAGTGGCAGATGGGAACTGGATTCAGGAACACATGGATCAGGATCAAAGGCAGAATGGACGGAGTCTTCCTCAGACGCTAACCATTGAAGAAGAGAGCTTGACTCTTGTGATCCCTCAGCTTTATACTGAATATGACATATATGGGACAGAATACCTTATTGGTCAGTTTAGGGTCACCTGTCCTGTCCGCTCCTCCCCACAAGTGCAGCCTTTTTGCTTTCTCAATGTGGTACACAAGAGTCAGCAGTGACCTCTGTCTGCACACACCAATCCTTGGTAGTAACTTTAAACTTCAAGTGTTATCACTGCTAGAAGCAGACACTGTCTGTGAAAACAGGCTGTGAGCTTCAGAGAGTGCAGTTAGTTAGCAGAGACTGAGCTGAAAAGTAAAATCACTGAACAGAATTAGTTCTATTCTAAATCAAATCAGGACACACAGCAATATAGAGATTGCTTCTGAGTGGTTGGAAGATCTGATAATACGGAACATGCAGGTATCTGCTGCTTTGCTGTATTTCCCCAGCTACATAAACTACATATTTCCCTACCTACATCACAAAACTGGATAACTGGATCCCAAAGATATTCTTAAAATATGTGGAGCAGAGTCAAGTGCTTCAATCATCATCCCCATGAGTACTCCAAACTTTAGCTCACTCAGTCTTTCCTCTCAATTATTGTGTTTGACATAAGCTTTATACTTGCTCAAATCAAGTATTATCACTGCTAGAAGCAGACACTCTCTGTAAAAATATGCCACTAATTTTAGAAAGTGCAGTTAGTTAGAAAAGATGTAGCTAAAAAGCAAAATAACTGAACAGAATTAATTCTATTCTAACTCAAACCAGGACGCTCTTTCACACTAGATATGTGAAATATGTGATGTTAAAGCTTGCTGAGCCAAAATCACCCTCCTTTTTTTACTTTATTTTCTATATAGGTCTATTCTAGTATAAAATTTTAAAAAGCAATCAAAATCCACAAAAGAACAGAAAAATATATGCTTGTTGTAATTGCTACCACATTTTCACTAACTATAGAGGAAAATTATTTTATCTAAGTACATTATTTGTGAAACTAGCAATCTAAAAGGTAGAAAATGAGATGTGCATTATTCTAGATGCTGGTTATTCCATTTCCATGCCTTTTTACAAATGTATGAAAATGGCTAGCAAGCCATGTGCAAAATCTTTAGTCTATATAACCACAGAATAATAGAATCATAGAATGGTTTGGGTTGGAAGGGACCTCCAAAGGTTATCTAGTCCAACCCCACTACAATAAGCAGGGACATCTCTAACTAGGTCAGGTTGCTCAGGGCTCCATTAAGCCTGACCTTGAATGTCTGCAGGGATGGGGCCTCCACCACCTCTCTGGATGACTTGTTCCACTGATCTATCACTCTCATATTAAACTTTTTTCTAATATCCAACCTAAATCTACCCTTTTCTAGCTTAAAACCATTACCTCTCGTCCTGTTGCTACAAACCCCCATGAGTACTTCCTTCCCTGCTTTCTTCCTTTCATGTTTTTTATTATAAACTAAACCCACATTTTTATCAGAATAGATTTTTGAACTTTTTTGGTATGTTTTCAATGCTGAAATATCTGATATGTTTTATTTTATGTAAAACTCTGACATAGAATAAAAGCATTTTAATTGCAACACTCTACTTTTGTTTCTTCCTTAGCATGTATTCTAAAGTATACATATGATCCCCTTACTGTCATTACATCTAAGATGTGAAATTGTCTTGATATAGAATCATAGAATGTTTCAGGCTGGAAGGGACCTCTAGAGGTCATCTGGTCCAATCTCCCTACAGAAGCAGGGACATTTCTACCTAGGTCAGGCTGCTCAGAGTCCCATCAAGCCTGACCTTGAATGACTCCAGGGATGGGGTCTGATATGATCAGGGAATATTACATTCACTCTCCTGTATCAGAACTAATGTCTTGCAATGACATGTCACCATATTACCTTGAAAAATAATCTTGAATGACAAATCCTCTATGCTGTATTTCTGTTTTCAAGAATAAAATAACAAATTAATAGAATTACTACCTTGAAAATCCAATGTAACACCTAGGATTTCTTTCCTAATCTAACTTTCAGTACAGTAATATCAGGACATTTTAAAAGCTGCTACTTTCCTTTTCCTTTTCCTATATTCACACTCATTTCCAACTGTTTCATACTTCTTTATCTCCCTCATCAACAAGTGTTTTTAAATTACAGTTAAAAATATAAGAACTAAGTGTCACTCCCCATACCCCCCAAATCTGGGAATAAAAACACAGTTGAAAACCAATACAGAGTTGAATACCTGAGAAACCATTCCTATTTACCCTTCAGAGGACATTTGAAAGGGATTAAGAGGTATACATTCAGTATGTCAGAGATCCAAAGTGTCCACAGAGAAATCCACTGTCAGTCTTGTTCACTATATTCCCCTCTAACAGCATGACTTTCTCAGTCTCAAACAGACACTGATCTTCCCTTTAACACTGCACATTTACTTGCCTCCCCAAAGTAAAAAGGACAGTCAATGTGTGGCTATGACCTGCTTCCCTTTCAAGGAATTTCAGAAGGAGCAGACGTTCTGGAGACAAAGAGGTGTGAAGGCTCCAAATGAAGAATGTTATGAACTGCAACATGTACTGTTTCTGTTCTTCCCTAAAATTCTTTATTTATCATTTGTTTTCCATATCCTGACATGTGAATTTTCTAACCTAGAAACATGCAGAAAATGTAAGAGAAATGCAAACTATACCAGGCATAGCAACGGGGAAATGTTAAAGCTTGCAGCCCTACAGCAGAATTTTCTAGATTTCTTCAGGAGAATCTTCACTTCTTTGACCTGGTCCAGTCAGTACCTGCCTCCTCATCAGGCCATGGCGCATTCACTATCCCTGCCCCTTTCAGTACTCACAGCTATGTTTTCATTAGAATAGTTTTCACCAGAGAGATGCAAAAGATAATAAGACGCATATTGTTGAATCATCAGTTCTGTGGATTATAGAATCATAGAACTGTCAAGGTTGGAAGGGACCTTAAAGATCATCCAGTTCCAATCCCCCTGCCATGGGCAGGGATGCCTCCCACTAGATCAGGTTGCTCACAGCTCCATCCAGCCTGGCCTTAAAAATTTCCAGGCATGGGGCTTCCACCACCTCTCTGGGCAACCTGTGCCAGTGTCTCCCCACCCTCATGGGGAAGAACTTCTTCCTAACGTCTCATCTGAATCTACCCACCTCTAGTTTTGACCCATTCCCCCAGTCCTACCACTATCTGACATCCTAAAAAGTCCCTCCCCAGCTTTCTTGTAGCCCCCTTAAGATACTGGAAGGCCACAATAAGGTCCCCTCGGAGCCTTCTCTTCTATTGAAGAGAATTGGATTGAAGCTGCTTATCTGAGACAAGGATATTTGTTCCCGCTTAGTTAAATTTTAAGTTTCTCCATTGTGCACACGCACACACATACTTGCATTCACAGATGAGCAGTCTCTCAGAACTAACATTGTTAGATGCTGTTGATCATTGGGAAGTTTTCAAGAAACCCTTTCCAAATAATTAATCATTTTAGAAAAAGTAGTCACTGCAGTTTTAAATTCTTTAAAGATACTTTTGTTAATGCAAAGCTACTTTTGGAGTTTTTTGTTGAGGGAAAACATAACCTGAAACATTGAAGACTTACTTCATGTGCAACAGGAGGGAATAAATTCAATAATCTCAGCACCACAGAAAATATTTAACATCTAACAAAAGGATCATCTCTCATTTCTACAACAACTTCATTTTTCCAGGACCTGTGTTTCACCAGTTTCATTCATCTACATAGTAGATTTTTATTACCTTTGCTTCTTGGAGTTCATTAAGCCTATGATCATGGCATGGCTCCTATAAAAACATTCTGAGTATGGCTAATGTGGATTAATTTTATACAGATTTCCAAATGACATTTTTTTTAAGGAAAATAAATGACTGATGATGGGGATACACTTGATATTAAAATATTATGATGACTTGTTGTCCTAATGCTTGCTGTATAACAGATGATGGCAGTAAATGAATCCATTTCACGATAAGGATGAGAAACCTTACCATTTTCATTGCAGGCCTACCCTATTCTTGATCTCAGTGTGCATTTCCATCACAATGACTGTAATCATTATAACAGCATTGTACATAATAACTCTGCTTTCTGTGATGTTATTCCCAAATTGGGTGTGAAAAATGTGAAAGGACAGATCTCAAACAGCAAAACTCTCACCAGTGAAGCAGAGTTAATAACTGACAGAGCTGGGAGCATGCTGCCATGGAACAGAAGCCTGGAATTAAAGGACACTGCTCACATAGCCTGCCTTCATAAACCGAGTGGCTTTGCATGAAAACCTCTTATCAAATAAAGGTGTGTAGAATGAGAGCTTGATGAGGTGTGTACAATTAAATGCAACATCAGTAAAACATCCATTTTTCAAAATGAAAATGAGCTCATGCACAATGACCACTATTGAAATGATGCTAATTACTAATATTTTCTCAGTGTCAGCCAGGCTTTCCTTTTTTCTGAATTAAAAATATATGTCTGAGCTAAGATGACTGATCTTCGTAGTAAATCGGGTCATCAGAACCATCATAACAAATGGAAAATAGCATACAGATGCTTCAAAATCCCACAAAGCTTCTGCAAAGATGAGCTTACTATGTTGTGAAGTACTCAGAACAGAAAATTATGAACACTACAGGGAATTATGTGAAGAAAAGGAGAGAAAAATTGGTAAGTACAGAGGAAGAAATGTCCTCAAACAAGGCACGTAGTCACATTCTAACCACAAAGGATTAAAAGAAATCCTGTTCATTGACCTCTGTAAATATAGCATTAATAGAGTGGTCAGAGGACGTAAGAAAATATATAATGCTATCATAGGAACATAAAATTGAAAGAGACCATCCTTTACCTCACTGAATCCAGGCCTCTCTTCTTGCATGCAATCATGTCTATAAATGCTTTCATAAAGACAAGCATGTTTTACTTTGAAACCCCCTCAGACTCCACTCTTCCTATCAGTAGACTCACTCGGAATCCCACTTATTTTCTCATTTTCTTTCTACATTAACTTGTGGCCACTCCTATTTTCAAGTAAAAGCTGAATCAACTTAAATAGCTCTTCTCTTTCTCTTGGGATTTCTTCTGAAGTGTATTTATAGAATAATATGTGCTGTGACTATTATTTGTGGGAGTAATTAAGCAAACATATTTTATTCTGCACCACCTTCCCAACCATAGTATTCAATTTTCTTTAAATAGCTTCATATATAGATTAGTATTTCTTGGCCAAAAGTAATCAGAGCAGCAAACAGGTTAACGCTGTTATTCACAATGGTTTGAATACCACTTTATCTGTTTTAATTATCTCATTTTTCGCAGCTTAGTATCATATTATGTTTTTTAAGATACAACAGTAGAGGCAATCATTGATCTGGTGACTAGATCTTTCTCTTCCTCTGTCAATTACATCTGACAAACCAGTAGTGTATAACAGAAATTTATGACATTGTTCTGTAAGATCCTTACCACATTGTGATCCTGAGGTTTACTCTATGTCTCCATATCCAAATCTTGCTCATGCTATCTAGCTCTTTCCAGACAATGATTTCATTCTCCTGAATAGCTCTGCATCTGCAACATGTTTTTAAAATGCTTTATCTGTTCCAAAATCATTCATGAAAATGCTAATCAGTCTAAGATGGGTCTGGAAGCATATCTCCTCATCCCCTTATCCATTTTAAAAGCTCCTCTTTCAGTGCAACCAATTATCTCAGTTTAGAAAGATGCTTCCTGAGTTTACATTTCCTGCACATTTCTCAACAATTTTCAGTTTGCTGAAATTTTGATATTTTACTAAGGTTGGCATAACTAACATTTTTTTTTTGTCTTTTTGCTAACAGTATCTTAAATACAGATGCTCCACTTGCTATTTTTAGTTCAGATGATAGTTCAAATTTGAAAGCCGTTGCTACCAGACATCTGTGATTTCTGAAGCTACTGGTTTCCTTGGATATTTTTCATACTCTAAAATAATTTTCAGGATTCTCAACTAAAATGAAATAGTTCCTTTTCCATGCCCACATCCCCATTAACCATTTTTCTTCACTTCTCATATTCATTTTCAATTTTCATTAAGAAAATTAAGATTAATCTACATCATGTAATAAAAAATTCTGTCATAATGCTGAACGACAGCATTCAGGGGGGAAAAAAGCTCCATCTGTCATACATCTTGCAATAAAGTTATAGAGATTTGTGTTACTTTACTGCAACTTTAAAACCCAAGCTATCCAGACAACGTTATACATTACAAACCAGACTTTAGTTGGCCAGCCTACAATTGCATCAGCATGAACTTTATGCATGAAGCTCACTATATATGTCAAAACATAAACACAGGGCTTGTTGTTTTCACAGCCTTCCAAGGAACTGTACAAATAACACACCTCCCGCCTTTTTTTATGAAGGAAGTCACAGAGGATTTCCCTTTGGAGGAGTCCTTTTCCACCATGCCCTCGGAGTGGAATGAGTACCCTATGGAGTCTAGACTGTATTTATAATATTCCCTGAAACAGAATAAAGTCTTACTCTGAAGTAGTCTGGAAAAGTCCTTAACGGTAACATACTTAAGCCCCATGCATTTGGGGTTATAGAATCTGATGTAAGAGGATCAGCTGCAGTCACTCCATGTTTAGCTAAGCACAGAAGAAATATTATTATATCATATTTTAATATCTTCATCCTGTTTATTTTTTTTTCTTTATAATACACACGAAAGCATACATAGACAACTGGCAAGTTCACTCTGGATGTATGTAGCAATTCAAAAGGTGTCCTCCTTCAAAAAAAGAGGTGCCATCTAAGGAGATATTTGGCTTTCCTCTATCCATGCCACATTTCAGGAGGTGGGAAAATCAAAACCAAAAAGAAGACGACCTTACCTTTCCTACATACTGAGGATCTGGTCCCATGTGTTCTTCTAAAACAAAGAACTGATTCCACACCCATCCACGCTTGGGACGATGATGCACTTCTGTTTCACCTTCTATGTGCTTGGTTTGATTTCTGGTCACCTTGATGGAGCCATGATGAGCAGCTCCATAACACCTCTGCACAAAACAGAGACAAACTAGGACTGGGCAGATACAAGATGTACTTGTAATTCTCATTGTAGGATAAGCTTCCTGGTCAAGGTTTTCTTTCTCTTGTCTTTTCAGCTGTAATCCTCTAATAAGTTCCCGAGAGAGAAGGTGAAGCCTGGTTCAGAAACACAGTCCAAAATGGGGTTTTCTGCTTGTTCATGGTTTAGCTGCCCATTTAGGAAAGCTCAAATTATATTTACATTATGAAAAGCTGACTGGAAAAATTTATATTTCTTCTGAGGTCTTCACAATAGAGTTCCACAGCCGACCATTTTCTAATAGGGAAAGAAAAGAAAGCCACTTACTTATCACTAAAACCAGCAATTTTCAAGTTTCTGACCTTAGATTACACTCACAGCTGTAATAACCAGTCTCTCAAAGACTTTCATTGTAACTACAATTTCTTCTCAATTCTTTCTGTAAAGGTGTTTTCAGATTGTTTTCACTAAAATATCTTAAGAATTAGCATGGGTCTTCCAAGTTATGAAGACATTAACATTGTTGAAAACTAGATGATTCAGGACAGATCCTTTGGCCTTTACCTGCACATCACTGATCTGGTCTGGCAGTAAAATAAAATCACTGCTCCAGTGTCATTAGAGAGATAGTGATTGGTAATTCATTTCACATCTTTCACATCGAGGTCCAGCATGGTGAAAAATACCAAGGCTACAATGGGATTCAAAAGAAAGCCTCCAAAATGAGCTTTGAGGACTTTGAGTCAATATCAGAGTATGTTGAGAAGAACTTTGAGTCAAAATGTGAACTTTTATACCCTGTGTTTTACATAAATTCTAACCAATATCATACTGGAACCTCACAAAACGATGCCATACTGACAGAAGGTTCAGGTACCATTGTTTAGATGATCAGTATTATATTTATAAAAGCATCTAAGTTCCTAGTGACAATATTTTCTCATCTTCTAAAAGGAAAATGTAACTTTTTATACTACAATAGCAAAATGTGAAAATGTGCATGGAAGTTGATGCAGCCCTTAAAGTACCTTGAAAGAAATAAAATAACTGTTAAACATCAGAGAAAGAGTTACCCTAAGTTAACCATTTGTTCAGTTATCTAAAGATAGTAAAGATCAGTCAGGAGTCTCAAAACATGCAGCTAAATCTATAAAAACTAGAACTGTCTTCCAATATTGTATTTGTTTTAGCATCATAAAGCCATTAAAAGTTAAGTTAACAGATACACAATGAAACTAATTTTGTTTCTGAGTTACATGGGAACCCAAAAGAACAAATTCAAAATCTCTAAAGAAGAACAACACAAGAAATTAGAAATGAGATGGAAAAATACTGCAGTGGAAGGAAGCTCATAAACTGTCTTTTGCCTGCAGATTTTTTTTTCCCTTATGCTTCTGACAAACCCATAATAATACTGGAAGCCCAATCATCATTTCTTCTGTATTTATCTAAGTGCAGTTTCTTTTCAGAATAATGGAATAATACTTCAAGACTGCTGTACATTAGAAATATTCAGAAAGGACATATTTTCAATCGCTATTACTTAGTTCAGGACAGTGGGTTATGCTAAAGTAAAGGAAGAACTCTAGTCTCTTGTGGCTGGGCAGGAATTCAAAAGAAACTCTGTACTGTATTTTCCACTGAGGAAAGAACTTATTAGACGTTTAGTATTACCCCTCTTCTTATTTCCACATCAATATAATCTCCCCCTCAACCCCTACAAAGACAAAGCCACTGGTCTCTTAAGACCTCACATCCCGTCTCAGAACAGACTCATACATCATGCTACATTATTACCTTCTTTAAGTACAAATGTGATTTCATAGGAATTTTTCATAGTTAAATGTAATATGAGGTCTAAGTTATACTAGATACAGAATACAGATATTCTGGGTCTCACATTTGTTTCTAACTGTATGCTTTTCCTCCTTGGTTTACTTGCCTTTCTGCATTCTTTCCTGATTCTTACTAGAAGCCAATTTTTGCCTTGAGGCATGCAATTTCCTTCTAGAGATTTCTGTATTTAGAGTTGAGCAATTTAAATAGATTAGTTACCGTTGTACTTCAGATGCACATTAAAATTAAGCAGTACCTCCAAAATGATAAGGCTGCAGTTCTATCCATTCAAGTATTATTTTTCTTCCCTTTGTTTCCGTCTTGGAAAATGCCTAGAAGCAGTTCTTAAGACTATAAGTGATGCATACATAAGTTAAAATGGTATATAAAGTGCACTGAGATTTCTTGGAATGGCACATTTAAAATGTATTTGAAATCATTACTGCTGAACTTTCCCTTATAAAAACCGCAAGGATGGTTGTGGTGGAAAATTCTTGCCTTATAAAAGAGTAAATATAAAAGAGTGCAGGAGATACCAACAAATCAAGGTTTACTACATAGAACTTTGTTTCTCTCTCCTCTCAGAAGTCATCCATAGGAAAAAAATATATACTAAGATGGAGCCTATAAACTGTTATTTTACTGACTGGCTTATATATGACTTTGAACAAATAAAAATAAGCAGCAAACTATCAAGTGCTTCTTATTCTCAAAAACATCTTCTTCTTTGCATCAGCATTAACTAGGAGGCATTAAATTTACATTTTGCCAAAACTATGTTATCTAACTCAATCCAGAGAAGAACTGTTAAACATCAGCCTCTAAAATTAGAGCTTTAAAATTCTTTACCCTCAAGAAAGATTTCCTAAAATTATAATAATGATAAAAAGAAAGGCTTCTACTTCCTGCTATTATCATGCTTAGAAGTTCAGGCTTCAGCTGCTCCTGAACTGTGTGTGAAGCCTGGAGAATTGTTTCCACTACAACAAATTCAACTATTAAAAGAGGAAGGTTTTTTAGTGAAGATTCTTTGAAGTGTTTTCTCTCTGGTAAACATCTTTAAAGCCAGAGCCTAATACTCCCCACAGAGGTCATCATTCTTACTTACTCAGCACCCCCCTACTAAAAGTCTAGAATAAACATTCATTAAAAATCTGCTCCACCCAAACAAAACCTCAACTCTGACATGAAGACAGCAAAGTTTTTATACAGGGGCAAGTACAGATGGAAAGACCTTGAATGGTTAACACAGAAGAGACAGTAAAGCAAAGAATAGAGGAACTTGAAATGTGACTGACTGAAAAAAAAAAAAACAGACTGAACTTTTTGAAATCCCTTAAATTGTTGCCTTCAGCTAACATACTGAGATGCTGACTGCTCAATGCTCTTGTTCTCAGATTCAGATTAAGAGTCCTGTTTTATGGTTTTTGTTACAATTATATGTGCAACTGCAGAGTTATTGCTGTCTCCTGGGAGCCCTCAGGAAAATGAGTTGTGTATCCCAAGAGACTGTCAGAGAGAGTTAAAATTAAAATAAATAATTAAATAAGATGAGGTGGGAAAGTTCCATCAGCATTGCTGGAAATGATTCCAGCAGAGTAGTTACTGCTTAGTGTGGCAGAAAGGCACTATAATGAATTCCCAGGAAACCAGTATGAAACCACCATCACAGTGATGTAAAATGTGTATGCTTCATCATCATGGGAGATGTATTCTTAGTAGTGGAGACTTGTTCTGAATCTGTGTCCCCTATCTCCCATAATCAATTTGACCACAGATTCAAATAACAAGTATTCATCTGAATGGTTCATTTCGCAGATGCACATTCAGCACAGCTCTACACATCTTTTGCCACATCCCTCAGGTACCATTTTCAGTCCTAGAGTGATGGAGTGATAATTAGTTATGGAACTTGTAATAAATTCCATTTCTCATATATTTTCTGACTTTTCCCTCTGCACTCTGCCCTCTAGACTTCCTCCCTGTCAGAACAAATTCTTCTGTTACCAAAATCTGACCAGCTTAAAATCAACATCATTATTTAGAAATAAATAGTCAGGCAGGAAAATATCCTTTCTTCCTGCATTGCCTGTGCTTAGTCTATTGCCAAAGTTAAATCCTCCAGCATGGCAGAAATAATGGTGTATTGACATTGAGACCAAAGACAGAATAAGGGGCTAGTATCAGAAAGAAAAATTCAATGTTATTTTTTGCTTTATCCTTCTGAAGAAGAGGTTGATAGATTGCAAGAGAAGTCTCCTATGGAACTCTGGTAAGTAGCAGGGAAAAAAAAGAAATTTCTAGATACATGAAGGGAAATGATTTATCTATAGTTGATCACTATTCTCTTTTCCCAAGGCTGATAGGGCCGAGCTATGGAACTTTACATGAAAAAATGAGGCACCAGGTTTTTCTCAGCTATGTGATCCAGACACAATATACAACCATCAGTGCTTTCTAACAGAGCCTTCTGAACATGCTAGTCAATCTGGCAGAAGCAGTGTCAAAACTGTTTTGGAAAGCATATAAAAACTCTATTACATGTTGTTGTCTTGCCCCTTTCTTGTAGCTATATGTATGAGACTAAAAACTAGGAAAAAAATAATTAAATAAAATTTTCTTCAAATAGTTTAATAGTGACTTCAATAACTACAAATGTTTTGATGCTACAGTTCTATATTGACAGATCTAGAAATGGGAAATTGGACTACTTTTTACTTCACTAGCATACAGAAATTTTCTTTCATTTCTAAGCTAACTGCATGAGATATTGAACTTCTAAATGATTGCTAAATTTATGTGTAAGTATACTAATATTGTGAAAGCTAATTGTTATCATCCTGGAACTCAATCAGTTTCCTAAAGAAACAGAGAGAAAAGAGCATTGGATATATCTTTAAGCCAACAAATGCAGCTGATGGCTGTATAGTGACAAGAGGTATTATTTCTTGTACCTTTCCTTCACACTTACACACAGTCTTTTGGTAAAGACCACTTATAATTGCCAAAACCCAAGAAGTGTCTATGCTAATCTAGAACTGACTGTTATTTCACCTACTGAATTATTTTACATAAACTCCCTTTTACAAAACAAATAGGAATACCCACAAAAGAGAGCCTCCATGGAAAATAAAGGCTTTTCTTTCATATAAGACAACAGAAATTCTGCTGTGGGGAGAAAGGTGGGGAGAGTGAGAAAATAAGAAGGGAACCAAAACCAACAAGTAATTAGATATTATAAAACTATAAGTAACAGAAGAAAATTTAGAATAAGATACAACAAAACACTGAAAAAGAAATCAAGATAGAAAAGCAAATTGGAAAGTTGAAGTGGAAATAGCTGAAGCTGTGAAAGCTAACATGTGAAACTCTCAGAGATTTTTCTCCCAGACCTGCAAGCATGTGTGTGTAAAAAACCCAGCAGTACAATTTCTGTGAAATGTAAGAAATCCAGTTAATACAGTTCAAGAGGCTGTTAACATAAAGAAAACATCAATTAAAAACAAAGATAATGAAACAAAATTCTACACAAAATACATGTATCTATGAAGTGACATGCTGAAATTGCCAGGGAAGTGTAAACCTGATATTTATTTCGCTATGCCTTTTACATTCCATAGATGAAAAGCTCTTCTAACTTCTACATTTTCGCATACAGCTAACAGAATCAACTGATGACACACTTGATTCAGAAAATAATATATAAAGTAATAAAATGGTATAAGGACAATTGTATAGGCTTAATGATTACAGGTTGTTATGCAGTATGTGTGAAAAGCTGTGATATTCTCGGGTTCAATTTACAATCAGAGAAACACATTGTGTAAAAGTAATTACTTAGAGGAGCCATCATTCTTGTTGATGCTACCCAAATAAAAACCAGGAAATGGAAAAGAAATGGCCTCATTTCTTGTTTAGTCTCCTCCTTTACATCCTATCCTTCAAAGGAACAGTCATACCAAAAGCCCAGGAAGAAACAAAAAACAACAGCTGTACCCTGGGATGCTATTAAGGGAAATCACACATTTTGAGGCACTCTAAAACAGCAAAAAAAAAATTCCAGACACAAATCCTTCATTTGGAAAAGCAAGCTATCTGGTCCCCTGGAAAGGAACTTACTATACTACATAACAGAAAGACAATTTGACAGCATAGATACGGCTTTGACACGCCCTAATGTAATTAGATAGCCAAAATTAGTCATTGCCCAGAAAGTAATAAATTACCCTCTGCACCTGATTTTTTCAACAGTAATAGTAATGTTTAGCTGTAGAGTTAGCATTAAATAAATATGTAACATTAAATCCATTAGTAACGTGCTGAATTTTTCAATAGTATCCTGACTGACAGACATACAAAAACCAATCCCTACGTATGAGGCTCCATTCCTTCTGCTGGCTTGGAGCTCCAAGACAATGTCAGAAACCTCCATTAACTCTACAGTTTTTATCACGTAAGATTTTTCCCTAAGTGCTCATAATCCAGACTACTTAAATCTATGAATGCCTCTTTCTCTCCAATTCCTCCTCCATTCAAGGCAAATATTTCCAAATTCTCTTTTTACCCTCAGTCATATACTTCATGTGGGGTTTTTTTGCTAGATTTTTATTAACATTTCTTGTTTTACTGATTCAACTCTCTAAAACTTCAGTAGCTTCTAAGTCATAGAAACCAATATACTGTTATTGCCCTGTGAAGATCACAAAAAGCCATAGTTTACCCATCCCTTCAGGTTAATAGCTGCTGAATATGTTCTTAATTTTAAATTAATCTGGATTTCAGAGTCTTAACTGAAACAGATTGCAGTTTTGTTCTTATTTGCATTAGAGATATGATTTTAGACAGTTTGTACCTAAACCTTCATAACAGCACAAGTACGGACTCTTTATTTCTAGCACAATCAGATTAGTCTGATCTTTCCCTTTGTAAAAATATTATATTATGTTATGCTGACAATATCTTCAGACTGAAAAAGGAAGAAGCTAAGGCCAGAGATGACTTTTCATCCAGCATAAACACACTGACATATCTAGTTTTCCTTTTTAGTTAGAATCATAGAATGGTTTGGGTTGGAAGGGACCTTAAAGATTATCTAGTACCAACCTTCCTGCCATGGACAGGAACATCTCCCCCTAGACCAGGTTGCTCAAAGCCCCATCCAACCTAGTCCTGAACACATCCAGTGCTGGGGCATCCACAACCCCCCTGGGCAACCTGTTCCAGTGATTCAACCTCACAGTGAAAGACTCAATCCATTCATTGTCTGGCCTGTAATTGTGTTTGGAATTGCCCCATCCCAGATCCAGGACCTTGCACTGGCCTCGTTGAACTTCATGAGGTTGGCATGAGCCCATCTCTGAAGCCTGTCAGGGTCCCTCTGGACGTCATCCCTTCCCTCCAGGGTATCAACTGCACCAAACAGTTTGGTGTCATCCACAAACTTGCTGAGGGTGCACTCAATCCCACTGCCCGTATCACCAGCAAAGGTGTTAAATAGCACTAGTCCAGTACCAATCTCTGACGAACGCCACTCAGCACTGGTTTCCACTTGTACATCTAGCCATTAACCACAGCTCTCTCAGTTTTTTGGTTTTCATATACACTCAAAATAGTTCTGACTATTCTAACTTCAAAACTTTCCTTTAAAATCCTGGCTGCAGCCCTAACAATTAGCCAGCATTGGTTTGATTCAAGTGCTAGATAAAAGTTCATCTCGTTTTCCCTTGACTTTTATGTCCAGTATTAAAGCACTTCAGAATCCAGACTCTTAACAGGTCTTAAAAAGTTACTTTGAATAGGTTGCATCATTTAAACTAGTTGGGGCCCAAAAATGGAATAGACATGGTATGAATAAAAGCTTTTGATATTATTTATAGAAGTTGCCCCACATTCCTTACAGAAAGAGGCATGTGAATGGAATTCAGATTTTGTTACAAAGAAAGCTGGAAGGAAATCATAGCAACACCCATGACAAACAGAAATGCTGAGCAAGTGTAAGCAGCTCCATAACACCTACATTAAAGTGGATTAGTCATGTGTTATATCCAGATGGACCTTCCCCAGAAACAAAACCCCACTGGAACCCTAACTAACAACACCATGAGGAGAAATGGAGAGTCTGAAAAGCTCAAATGGTCTTAGGAGATAAATAGTTACAAGAAACATTCAAAAGGTTTTAATGTTGATTGTAGCAAAAGAACTCCTGAATAGTTATGGGGCTGGCACCTGCTTCAGTATTCCTTTTTTTATTTAATAAACAAGACTGTCAAGATTGTCTTGTACCAAGGCCTTAAAATAGCAGCTTTAATGGTTCCAATAATTTATAAAACCGAAGTACACTAGTGATCAAGGCACTCTCTTCTGGTCCTATGTGTGGCTTATCACTAAAAATGAGTTTTAATGGATAACATCAAATGGGGCACCTCTCTCAATGAGTGAAAATTAGCCACATTACAGCTAGGTAAATAATCCAGCGCATTATATGAAAAAGGAGATTGATACCCCATGACCCAAATAAATGTGTCTAGGCACACTGATATCCAACATGACGTGGAAATAAAGATAACCTCTTCAACTGTTTTTTGAAAATGTTTTTGAAAGAGGAAATAGTTTGGTTTTAATCAATGAGAACAATAAAGCTAAAGAAAAAAAAAATTATTTGGGGTATCCAGTCCTTTATACACAACAAAAAAATGTATTTTTTACATACAGACCACCAATGCCCCATAATAAAACCCTATCGGCCCTTGAAATTCCCATCAGAAAAGAAAGAGGTCTTCACTGCCAGAATACAAACAGTCAAGTCACCTAAGATCCTCACCTGCACTGTTACGATGGAAATATATTAGAACCATTATGGAATTCAAGTCTTACTGTCATAACAGGATTTGTAGAAGTGTAAATAACTGGTGTTTTGGTTAGAAGATGAGCTGTGATCTGCTATGATGCCTTTAGCAATAAATGGCTCCAGTGAATGCTTAACTGTAGAGATGATTTAAAGGACTCATTGATTTTAGAAAATATGTTGAAGAGGGTTATTAGAAGGCATTCTTATATTCATGAATGGATACAGAAAACTATCAAACACTGTAAACCAATGGTTTATCCTGTTGAGCAAATACATTTTACCAAAGAGAGTGCAAATGGGTAAAGAAACATATGATCTTCCTTGAACAAAAGGAGATCTGCAAAGTTTGCAAACAAAACAGGAAAAATACTTTGCAAACAGCACTACATGTAGAGAGGCAATTAACGCTACAACAAACAGCTAGTGAAAATATGGCATTAAAACAAGATTAAAGGATTCAATGCTTGTCCTCAGTTGGCATACAAAGCAGGCACATAGCAACTTTAGGAAAACAGAAGTGCTCTGCCATAAGAAATACTTGTTGCAGCTATACCTATATGATTTGCACGGAGTGACTGTCAGCACCACGACACAGTAACAATGCAATTAGTCAGATAAAATCCAGTCACCATTTCTATAACTGTACACACAGTCATGCTAGACATCACCTGCTGTGAAAGGAACAACTGTGAATCACAGATGATTCATGAATTTGACCCATGTCTTTCTCTTTTCCTCAACCAAAGAACAATCCATCTAGATTTATATGTAGAGTCCACGTAGCTAGTCAAGGATAACACAGATATGCCAGACAACGCCAATGTCCCTTTATATTCTCAAAGCAGCAGAGGCTTTTCCTCTGTGCTGTTTCTCTTCCAGAGGAACTTGCTAACAGAATATAGATTTCAGTGATTTCTTGAGTCATTCCTCCCATTTTACCTGGGTCAGGTAATCCCATCAGGGAACAAAGCAAATACATGAGACTCTAATGAACAATTACCCAGTTCAAACAGGTAAACAGCCCACCTGTGTATAATCCACAGGTCCTAAAAAAGTATTTCTCACGAATGAACAGCAAGAGCTCCTCTAAGCAGTACGGTAGCATCCCAAATAACTGCTAAAAAAATAAAGAAAGGGAAGGGAGGTCCAATGTAGACATTAGATGCCTAAGAAAGAGTTAATAGACTTTTACCTTCCATAGTTTGCTAGCAGCTCAGCATTGTACTTGAAACTCCTTCAAATCGTATATATTGTTTTATTATTGCTATAGAAATTTTGGCAATACATAATACACTGTATATATATATATGGTTCTTAGGTCAAAAGGATGAAAATATGTTATTGTTTACATAAACTTAAATCTTGATGTTTTAGAAAAAAATGACCAATCCTTTTAAACAGATAGTACTATATATGCTTGAAATTTGGAAACATTCCTTTTCCAGTGTTTCAAGAGGAGTGAGAAAGTATGCCTAAAATGTGATATATTTCAAGATAAAAAATAACTAAAATATATTTTTACTGGGCAATTTATCTCTTTCTTTTGAATCAAAACATTACCATTGCTACCGAGATAATCTACTTTTGTATGTACTTCACAAGACAGATCTTTTGTTCTGTTTTTAATGCAGCAATATTACTGAAATAATAAAGGAAAATAAAGCTGAGACAAGGTGGATAAGCCATTTCTATTAAATTAAAAAAAAATGTTTTGTTTAAATAGAATGTTCTAACATTTTAAATCAGCTAGGTTTCAAGGCAAAGGTCATTCTAATTTTAAAACATTTAAATGGCATATGTAAATAACTTTGAGCATTTTTTTCCATTGAAACAACTCTTCTATTAAGTTTTACCTCTAACAAATTGAAACACTGCAGTTAAATAACTTCCTGATGGAGATTTCTCAATAAGTTCTTAATTTAATGCATGCAACTTACAGAATTTTTTCCTCAAATAGTAATCATGTTGAACTTTTATTTTTCACTGTCCATCATGATTATAACTGACTTAGTTCATTTTCTGCATGCTGGATTCAAATGACAAAACTCCAGTTCCTACTAGGCAAATTACAAAATTCCAAGTCCAGCAAAGATAATCCTTTAGTTAAAGTTCTGTGGCACTCAGCAACAACTTCTTTCCTCAGTAAGAGAGTACCTTGTGTATCTTTTACATTTTCTAATCTATATTAATATGGTTTGGAGTTATAAGTATTCTAGGAGCAAAAACCCACAATAAAAATATTTTAGAAGTCCTTACTTACAGCAATATACAAAAAGGACAATTTATTAAAACATATTCCAGCATTGAGAATGTCTTTTATGGACTTGAGTTTTTGAGAAGTGAGAATTAAGAGGTCAAACAATGCCCAACTTTTGACAGGTAACACCATCTCTTTTGGGTCAATTGCTGGCAAAATAATAAAAAATACAAATATTTTTTTTCTTATTCTTTCCAAAGAAGAAAAGGTAACCTGAATTCTGTTTCGAGTTTGAATTTGTTTTGAGCACTACATGAAACCAAAGAAAATTGTTCCTGGCTTCAATGAAAGTGGCACGAAGCCTTTATCTACTTACTTAATAACATCCTGACACCTTCTGTGTAATGTCACAGAATCCTGTAAAACAGATTGGGAAGGATTTTGGGGCATCACCTAGTCCAATGGTCACTTAAAGCAGTGTCTGCTTCTAGGCTGGATGTGAATGCTTAGCTGCAGGGAAAACGTGGGAAAGAGGACACATGCCCAGGCCTGTGGTTAAGCTAACTGAACAGGAGGTTAGAAACCACTAGATATGACAAAACCTTGTTGGACACAACAGATAACAATGTAAGAATCACAGAATCGCAGAATGTCAGGGATTGGAAGGGACCTTGAAAGATCATCCAGTCCAATTCCCCCACCGGAGCAGGATCACCCAGACCAAGTTACACAGGAACACATCCAGGTGGCCTTGAAATGTCTCCAGAGAAGGAGACTCCACAACCTCCCTGGGCAGCCTGTTCCAGTGTCTGTCACCCTCATTGGGAAGAAGTTTCTTCTCATATTTATGTGGAACCTCCTATGTTCCAGCTTGCACCCATGGCCCCTTGTCCTATCATTAGATACCACCAAAAACAGCCTGGCTCCATCCTCCTGACACTCTCCCTTAATGTATTTATAAACATTAGTAAGGTCACCCCTCAGTCTCCTTTTTTCCAAACTAAAGAGACCCAGCTCCCTCAGCCTTTCCTCATAAGGTAGATATTCCACTCCCTTCATCATCTTAGTGACTCTGCGCTGGACTCTCTCAAGCAGTTCCCTGACCTTCTTGAACTGAGGGGCCCAGAGACCTATGTGAGAAGCAGCTGAACTTCACAGATCACTCAAGAAGAATATAGGGGCTCTTTCAGAGACTCAAGTCTTACAAGGTCCACAATGCCTGATTAACTACCTCAGTAACACTTTCTAAAGCTGAGACTACCTAAGAAACCCTACCAGAAATATCAAGTTTGGGTGCACTTTTAGAAAAACTAAGACAACTAAGGAAAAGGTAATTATGAGCAAGTTGTTCATTTGGGAGGTGACAAGAAGCTGGTAAAATGGAAGGACCTGGAAGTTGGGGAGGGAGGAGGAAATATAAAAGGCAGAAAATCATGTGATCAATATTATTTGGAGATCTCCATAGAGCAACCCAGTGTCTGACCACTGCTATTTGGAGCAGGGCAATAACCACGGGTTTTGCATTATATTAGTGTCTGACTTGCTTCTGCAGTCAGAGGGACAGGGCACGTCTTGCCTGAGGCTGCTGAGGGAAGCCTGGCAGCTCTTCCTTGGAACGATGGAGGAACCCTTGGAGAGTACCACCCAACAACTTCTCTCTCTCAGGTCCCCTGTAGCACACCAGGGGCCCTCTCTTCATCTTAGACCTCCATAGAATCTGTTACAGCTCCTGTAGGATTAGATTAATTTTTCATTACAAATATATTTCATGAAACCTATAATTAAGTGGTAGCAATGCAGTTAATCCCTAATCATTGTTTCAAAGGTATACGAAGTGAATCAACTCCTGTAACTGCTGAATCCGGTTGTTCCTTGGATCTATACACTTCAGTTCAAATAAAAAAGGGATCATAGAAGTCGCAAAAACCCTAACAAAAGACAATCCTCTTCAGAAGTAAAGCTATCACCAAGGAATCCAACACTGAAGAAAAGGAATAATTTTAAATGACACAAAGGTGAATAAGAGCTCAATTGAACTGTCACTGGCAGTTCCAG
This sequence comes from Brachypteracias leptosomus, assembly GCA_013401335.1. NCBI lineage: Eukaryota > Metazoa > Chordata > Aves > Coraciiformes > Brachypteraciidae > Brachypteracias > Brachypteracias leptosomus. Next base: position 83,131 of record VYZX01006981.1, read on the forward strand.
GATTTCTCTTAATGCAGCTATAGAAATAAATATCATAAGAGAAATGGAGACATCTATGTATGTTGAGACTAAATTGGAGTCTGTATTTAAAAACATGTCTTTTCACATTACACGCTGAGATCTTTCCCTTCTCCTGTGACATTACTTCTGCCAAACATACTATAATTACTCTCAACCACACAGCATTGTTGCTACTATGTTTTCTTACCATTTCCCTAAAGATTTTTTCTTATACACAGTATCAACTAGATTTGTCTTTGGCTGTATTCATCCTTTCATTATGTTTAGCTTTCTCTACTCTCTTGAAATGTATGTACTGGGCTTAACATTTTTTCTTTTTTAATCTTATCTTCCTGTCTTCTTTTCTCACTCTTGCAGCTTAGCTAGTATTAAACCATGAAGCTTCTCAATTTATCACTTCCATCAATAAATGGATTTGGTTCCATTTTAGATGGAGTTATTCATAACTCTTCAAATGAAATGTCACAGCTTCCTCATGGATATCTACAGTAAAATATGTTATCTGTTAAATGCAAACAATATAACTTACCAGCTCATTTTGCAAAGTATTCACAAGTCAGAACTGATATACAAAATGGTCACATAACTTGTAAGGGCAGCTTTGTCCAGATGGATGAATGAAGAGGATATAAATAAATGCATGTACTTTTGGGTACATAAACAGGAAGTATCTGCTTATAAATAACAAACAAATAAAAAGGAAAATTAGTGTAATTTGATGTTGGAACTTTCTATGGATAATTACTTTTGCAAATACACAAATATTTGAGACACCTACATTTGGCAAGAAAGAAGTCTCTAATAATTAGAAAAATACCAAATGTCTTACAGAAGACTGTCTAAACAGACTGAGTAAATGTAATTCTACATGCCAAATTTTAAAAGGGTTTTTTTACTGTGAAAGAAATCATAGATTTGTTTGTAGCAATAAGGACCTTCATTGTCACTTTGTAGTAGAAGTGAACAGATGCATCAAGCATGTACGTTTTGCTCTAGGGGCAAGCTAGACCAGTGAAATAGAATACCTTCTGAATATCTTATTTTTGAAGATCTTTATGCTGGAGGATTCCCCAAATCCAGATAAGTAGGTTTTTTTATCATGGCACATCAACATGAAAATGCAATTATTTTTACTACACAAGAAACAACTTCTGTATTTTCCATCAGGACAGATGCTACAGATATTGAAAATTTCAAAAATATCCCAAGAAATAATTTTCATAAATTCTCTAGCTTGCTGTATTGCAAATTCAGAAAACTCAAACCAGAATTGTTAAATGAAAAATGAAAAGTTTTGAAAAGACACGGAAACGACTGCAGTATTTTACAGGATTTCTTAGGAACGTGTATTTAAATGGTTATGCATGGCTACATTAGAAGTGCATTGCAGTCTTCCAAATAATATATATTATTAGAATTATCCTTTCTGCTATTATCACAGCAAAACACCTTTAATGTCTGCTTAGATATTTTGAAGCATTTTGTGTGATCACCCCTTTATTCATTTAGTAAATCCTTTCCATATTTTTCAGAAATTTATACTAAGCATAATCAAGGACCAAATAATCTGTAAGCAAAAAATTCTACAAATCCACTGAAATCAACAGGAAAATAGTGACTTTAAAGAAAAGACAACTAGTTTAGTACTTTGCCACTAATATTTCTGTAGTTCTAAAGTTATTTTTTTCTAATTAAACACTAGAACCTACAATTACAAGAAGATTAAAGAAATATTGTATTCCATTTAAAAATACTCTGATTTTTAAAGGCTGCGTACACACACACAACCACAAAATATATAGATATGTATATGTGGATCTATGTGAATAAAATCTCTACAAGGTTCCATTTCTCAGGAGTTGCACTGGTGTGTTACAATTTCTAACTAAAAGTTCTCTGATAAATTCATTTTTACTCATTTTCCCATCCCCATTGCTCTAAATTATGAAAAAAAACAACAGCCAAACCAATAATCAATAACTCTTCACAGGCATGATTAATAAATCTCAGTTCAACAATTGAACTCATTATCACTGGGAATTTTCTAATCTTTGCATGCTTATTTGCATTATATATTTATAGGCATTTTGTTCCTTTCCTTTCTTAAAGCAGGGGAATGGATACAAAGAATGAGTGAAATGTTCTGTCTTGAGAAAGCTTGTGTTGCACAGCATAGTATTTGAAAAACAGGTCAAAGATACTTAAAAATAACAGTGTACTCTGGTAAATAACTATGACCAAAAATAGTCAATACTGACATGAAGAAGATGGTAACATGTTGAAACTAATATCTTGATTTTTCCAACAGCTGCACATATTACAACCACTTCTTTTCTCAAGAAGCAAAACAGTAGTTTGTCACAAAAGGACACCAAAACAAAAGAAAAGGTCCAACTCTTTCAATTCCAATGCATGTATTGGTATCTCTGAACACAAAGTACTCCATTAAATTAATTCATGACTGTGAGCATATTAATTTTTTTTAAATGAATCATGTGCTAATACTGAAACACACAAGTCATCTTCATTCTTACATTCATATTTCCATGCTTTTATTTCAGATTGTTCTTTATTGTTCTTCCTAAGCTTCTTTTTTGAGGAATACACTCTATTCTTCATTTCAATCAAGGTAGTCTTCTGTAACTTTTATGTTATTCCTCTGTTAATTTTGTCTAGATATAAATCACTTCAATGTATTTCCTTGAGTACTTCTCCATTATCCTAGAAATGTGAGTGTATATGATTTTTAATTTGAACTGAAGTTACACATATCATGAAAACCTTACGAATGGTCTTAAGATAAATTCAGGTTTTATACAGATGACAATTTTCATGTGCTGGTTTGTATTAAGCTTTAAATAGAGAAATGTTTTAAATACACTAATCCCATTGAATTGCCATAAACTTTGCATATGCAATGTTGTTGCATTCTTGTGAAAATTTTAGCTTCCATTCTTGACCAAGAAACTTCCCAGGAATAGATAAACAGGTAGATAAACTGAGATTTAATATCAAGCTATAACATCAAGAGATCCTCAGAAACAGACGGGGAAGGGGAATCAAGGTTAATCAGTAGGATCACACCTTAGGTTCTGACTGTGCAAACAAAAAAAGACTTACTTTACTTTAGGCCTATTAATGAAAAGCTCATTCACATTAATGGGATTTTCTGCTTAAAACTAAGCTTAAAACTGAACATTTAAAGACAGGGTCTCTAGTGTTTTAATGGAGGATCTGAAAGAACAGCTCCTGTAGACAAATAACATTATATACTTAAATGCACCAGGAAAATTGAAGAATGCTGCATTCTGTTTCAAAATGTGTGTGTTGTCCATTGACATTTTAATAATAGTATAATGGTGAATGACACATCATTAGACCATTTTCATATTGTCCATAAATAAGAGGCACGGTATGTGGTACTAAGCTTTCTAGTGTGGGTTGAAGGTCTTCAAGAAATGAATGTATGCTTAATAGAAAAAAAAATAAAATTGGTTTCTTTGCACCCAAAAGGTGCCTCAAACTGTAACTTACATGTTTTCTGGAGCTCAGCTTTGTTTCTGTAAAGGAGCAGGAGGAAGGTTTTGCGCTCATCCAGCACAATTAAAGGAGCACCACGGTCAGAACTGAACAGCCAGAAAAATTACACTCTCATTTTAAGAGGGAAAGCATTTCACTGGAAAGATCAGTTTCTGAGCAAAAACTTGTATCTCAGTATCCTTTTGAGCCTTATTTGGCAGAGCTTACAGCTACACTGTTTGCAGAGTACTCTATCCAAGTTGTGGTAGACTGAAGTACATAAAAACACTATGTAAACTACCTGTGGACAAGTTGCAGTAAGTTATATCCTATTTATGAAAGTAGTAGTTCAACAGACTTAGTAGAAAGAACATAATTTAATGAGTAATAAAACAATGAAAAAGAAATTTAAAACTGTAAGAGCTTCCAGATTTTTTTTTATGAGGCCTGGAAATCAGCTATGAAAACAATCAAGAGAAATAATTATTCAAAATTGTGTACCTATAATTTCATCTCTAACTGACCAATCATGTGAAATTCGAGCTTTTCACCCATGGCTGTTCTCTCACATTTCAGTGTTTTGTATTCCTTCACTGGCTATCTGCTACTTTTGATTAAAGTAAATTGGTATTTCATTAATAAAAATACATAAATTTGCATATATTCTGACATAGATCTACTATTGCTAGAAAGGGATTGGGCTGTTGATGAGGCTGCTAGCAAACCTCACCACTCAGAATTAAAAGAAGCATGCAATTGTCAAAATGAGCTGCCACAAGCTCCACAGCAGAACAGCAGCATCCAAAAAATAAATTACCCACAGTGATTAGAAAAGCCGCTGCAGATGTAAGAGCATTAAGGAAGCTTCAGGCCTATTCCTTCTTGACAGAGAAACTGTTTGCACAGGAGGCTAAAGCAACTTAGCACATAGGAGACTAAGGGGCGACTCTGTCAGGGCTGTGATGAGCATCTTTAATCCCTAGAGAATGGCTGATGGAAAAAGAGCTGGTACAGCAAGGATGCTCCATCTCAAACTCCATGCTAGACTGAAGAAACAGAAGTAAAATGGTTTGTTGGTTTGCTTGCTTTCTGAAGGGACTTCTCTCTTATAGAAGCAGAACAAAGCTGGGGTTTTTTCATGATTATGAAGTCACCTCCTACACATCATCATACAGCTTGCTGTAATTTTAAAACCTTAATATTAGTTTTCTTTCTTAGACTCTGAATTGTGAGGCACTGAATTTGCTGGAATTATACATGTCTCGAGACTGAGCAGGATCTGTAAAATAGACATGTCAGATTTAAGCAATATCGACTGGCGTTCTATCCTTATGCATGCCCCTTGCATGAAGATGAATGGCTTTTATGTGTTTATTGTAATAATGCAGATTTCTTATGAATGAAAAGGTAAGCAGAAACGGAGAAAGATACATATACACACACAGACAGAAGTATCCAGTAAAGAATGTCACATTTGGTGCTTAATCCAAAGGTAGTGAAAAAAAATAAGGTTCTTGTAGAATTAACACAGTTCTGAATCAACACTGATGAGTAATAATATTTAATAGATTTTTCCGTAAATAACAGAGAGTAAAAAATGACTCTCATCTGTTCTACTTTTCCGAAAAATTAAATACTCTTTTTTTTCCCCTCTAGGGAGCCTTGTAATATAAAGCATGAAATTTAGAAAATAGTAACTTCTAAGTTTTATAGCATTACATTAGCTTTTGTAACAATTTACCTAATTCTTTCTATAATATTTTATGAAAACAGATATTCTTCACTTCAGTTAATTAAATCAACAGAGAGGAAATAATAAAAAGGAGTTCAATATCAGGTTACACTATAAATATTACTCTTGGAAAACACTGGGGAAAGGATTTAAAGGAGAATTATTCATTAAACTGCAGTGTTACCTTCTACAAGTGCTTTCATAATTAATTGTCTTGGTCACTTTGGAATCCAAGCTTCAAACTAATATAAAGTATGTCACTTGGTTATTTTCTAGATCTTATCTTCCAAAATCTGAATTTATATTTACATTAAAAACATAAAAGAAGAGGCTGAATTGGATTAGGGGTATATTAAAAAAAGAAAGGAGAAGAAAAAAGTAAACAGGAACCCGAAATGATTCTAATTCTAACATAGCTGCTACCTTGATGCTGACATTTTTAGCTCTCCAGCTCTGGCAGCAAAGGACTCAGCTTGGGCTGCACAACATGACAAGGCACCTTGTAAAAATGCAAATGGATGCCTGCGCTGGGCTCAGATACTACATGTACAGTGATACACGTGTAAGCTAATTTTCTTAGAGGTCACTGAAGTGTATCTGCAGTATACCAGAGACACTGCCAATTAGTGACATCTACCTCCATAAAAAAGGTCCAGAACAGAGCAACACATTATTAAGGGACAGTTCAAACCTATTTATTTCAGCATATATTCAAAAAAGCGCCTCAGAAATATGGCCTGTTATGAGAATAGAAGAGTTTTAATGCATGAACAAGAGCATTTGTCACATAATTTTCCTATTTAAAGCTCAATTATTAATATATGCTATAAATAAATGAAATATAAAATATAAATATAAAATGAAATATAAGCTATAAATACACTATAAGAACTTAAGATAATAGTAAATCACTCAAATATGCAACTCCATCTCCTATCAAAAGCAGCTATTAATTTACCTTAGCTAATAGATGAAGACAGATGCAAAGCACTGATCCATCTCAATAATATTAGGTCCATAACACTTAGGTCCATACTTCCTTCTAGCACACATCCTATTCATTTTTGTCATGCCCTTTAGGTCTGTTGCCTTACACATATGAGAGAAAACTAATCCACTTCTGGCAATGAGTAAATATTGCCAATTATATAGCTAAACAGAAAAGTTTTGCGGGTTTTTTTTCACCTTTCGTCCTTTACCCTTCACTATTTCTATTATATATCCTGTAAATAACTAAAATCATATCATTTTTAATGTAATTAGGTTATATACATACAATATCTTATTCTGAACACAAGCATTCTAAATATAGGGAAATTTCTCTATTTCTGCATTCCTAAGTTCCACTTTCTACTGAATATCTATCTTCCATTGATAGCAAAGATAAAAATCACTTCTTCATAACCAAGGTCAGATCAAATAATTTTGAAAAAGGAAGTCTTAGGCTGGTGGAGAGCCAGCTCATCTACTACAGCTGCTTCAGTAATAGGATTATGAAACTAATACATCCGAGACCACATTTTTTATTTTTTACTGCATTTGCACCAGGGAGGAAGGAAATAGGACTCCGGGGAAGCTGACTACACATGCTAGTAGTAAGACACAGCCCACAAGGCATAAATCCTTTGATATGTACCAAAACAAATGTCTGAAAGCAAACAGGAAAGACCTTATGAGACAGTTGTACTTCTTTCTGTTTTGATATTCAATCATAAAATCCAATTCATCAAAAATACATATATCAGAATAACATCAACCACAAGAATAACATCAACACATAACCACAATAGCTCATCTTCATTTTTCAGAATTTCTTAAATTAACACAGTGACAGATATGTACTACTGATGTCAATACACTCCCACTCTGCACAATTACAGACCATCAGAACAAGTGTTCATCACTGATTTAACACTCTCAGAAACCATGAACATTCTCATCTGCATAGAGAAGGCCCCAGATAGCTAATGTCTTTATCCCTGACACAAGCTCAATCAAATGTGTTGTGGTTCTGTCCTGAAAAAGAATCTTTCTGGAAATAAAGGAGAAAATATCCTACAGAGCCACAACACAGGCACTTCCTCCCATCTCTTCCATTAAAATTTTTAACAAGAGAATAATTAGTGTGTCGAAAAATCATCAGGTAGCAACTCTTGTGGTCCTTCCAGTGTAGGCAGGATTTGTACCAGTAACCTAAAATTAGAATCTCTATTTCTGACAATAAGGTCATCAGCTATTTTATTGCCCCCAAAATTCAGGCAAAGAGTTTACTAGAGGATCATCATCATCATCATTCTTTTTAATATTTTATTGAAAGCTTTTATATTTACTTCTATCATTCTTACAATTCAATGACTGCTGTCTACCACACAGCCTTGGCATTGATTTCTAATACAGTAATGAAACTATATCCCCATGGCAACTTGTTTTCAGATAACTTCTAAAGCCATACATCTACCAAAGACAGGAGATGGTCTATATTATTGCAGTCATTCCTAAAGTATGTAATATTTATTTTAAAAGCCTGTAATCCTCCATTATCAGCCTACCACCTTTATAGTTTCTATAATTTATCAATTCTCTCACTTTCTCAGTTCCTTCCTTCCTTTCTAGCAAACCAGTATTCATTACTCAGCAACTGAAGTTAGCTTCCACCCAAAGCCCAAGGAGATGGCAGGAGGAGGTATGTAGTCCCTCAGAGACAGAGGTATTGAATCTAAATTTTATGGATGGGAAGGTTGTGGTCAGGCAAGAAAGATTATTTCCTCCAACACTCCACTCCAGAGCTATTGAAGCCTGCAGTCCACTTCCTCTGGTTTTCTCCCCCTTTCCTGACATCCCACTTCATTCTAGCCCACTTAATGGACAGAAAATCCTTCAGCTTTTTGGCTGAGTCAGTCTCTCTTTGGTTATTGTGCTGCAACTGGATTCTGAAGAGAAGGAATGAGCAGCAGACACGGTATAAAGGAGAGAGGAACACAGCTGGGAGCCATGCATCTGGTAGCAATGAGCAAGCAGATTGGTTTGGCCAGGTCCAATCTGCAACTGTAGTGGGTCTGTCTGAGCTGATTTTCCCCATACAGCCCTCATGCTGCAGTACTGGGACCCAAAGCCTGTTGATAACACACCCATGTTATGTCTAGCTGTGAGTGCTCACACAACACCAAAGGTGCGGGAGGGCNCCCAGTTATATCTGCACAAAAAAATAATCCATGCTCCTTCCAGCTATTCCCACTCCACTAAAACATGACACCGTTCCTTTGCTTCCTAAGTCTGATGTTTTTTGTTCTAAAAAGATCAAGATTCTGTGTATTCAAAAAGCTTCAGAAAGCAGCTTGTCCCAGCCTCAGGGAGATCTTACAGCATTCTCCTTTCCTGTATTTGTGTATAAGCAAAAGACACTACAATATATTAAAACCATGTTAATAGTTCCTAAGATGATAAAACAACAAGTTAGTATTATGAACTTCTACCCCAGCTGCTCTCATATTTTCAATTCTAAGAAAACAAAAAATTAATAATTTTTAAATTAATTTGCTGAAGTAGTGAAGGTTTTAAATATAGAGAATATTAGGAGCAGTAAATACTTTTGTTGTGTGACTGTCCTCAAACAACAGTTTAAGTGCTTTATACACCTGCAAACATGCATAAACATTCCTAAATGTGAGCTTCATACATTAGTGTTCCAGTTTAGCTCCCCGCATCCAAATCTACCCCGTAAGATTCATTATTATATATTGCGTTCTGTTGCAGAGATATTTTCTCCTGGGGAGAAATAGAAAGCTGTTAACACTTGCATTTGAAAAAGAAATTTTAATTTGACATGATTCAAAAAAGCATTTGAATTAACAGACAAGCATGCTGCAAATAAAGCTGACAGTCATTTATAGTATGAAACAGCGTGGCATTTTTAGTAGCATGCAAATACAGCTGACAGGCATGTCTTTATTCAATTAGTTCCTAGTTTACAAGGGCAGAGTTGTGTGCACACATCCAAACTGCGCCCTCTAATTTTAGAGGCTTTCTATATTGAATATTTAAAACTCCTTAGTATCTGAATCAATTTAACAGAATGTCACTTGATGTACTTCTCAGTTTTAGCTTTCAATAATTTACTCTGTATACCTCAACACTGCTCATGACCTGATCCATAATTACATCCAAGCAGATCTCTTGGCCTTTTCTTTAAAGCATTTCAGTTTCAGAACAGCTAAGATTTCCATGTGTGCACATTTTTATATGCTTCTTAGTACTATAAAAGTTTCATACCAATCCATCTGCGTATCCTACTTGCTTCTGCGGCTAAAGAAGCAGGTAAAACAGGCACTTACTGTTCAGCAGTCATAGGGCAATTCTCCACTCCTCCTTTTTCCAAATGACTTGACAAATCAAACCTATTACCTCTTTAGCTGCTGGGAAACAAAAATTAAAAAAAAAACCCCACACATGCCTAAATTCGAAGAACTGAGGGAGAGGATATTTTACTAAAAAAATTCTTTCAGAGCAAATAAAAAGCAGTGTAACAGTGGTATTAACACTTGAACTTTTTCTCCTAAGTAATTACCTAGCTCTCCTAGCTAATAAGAATCTCTGAACATAAAATCCCTTCACAAGAATACTGTGGCAGGGCACACAATTAACATCTTCAGACAGCAAGAATGAAAAAAACCTAGAAGCAATTATATTAAAAATATATAAAGAAATATTTAAAAAGCAAATCCATCATGTTTGCATTCATTCAATTTTCTATCCTTTTACCATACTGTGAACTATTAATATTTCAACAGTGAATTAATTTTTTCTAATGACTTCTCCATTGGTCTACTGTATTAAAGGATTGGCCAGGGTTTGTGTCCATCATACTAATATCACTTTTTAATTATTATTTTTTTTTTTATTTTCAAGTCCAAAAATGTTGCCCCTTCAATATGGAACTAAACTTCTTTGAAGAAGCCTTTATTTTTGTTTTTCCTTTTAGTACAGAAGGTGCACATTTCCACAGGAGAAGATACTATTGTAAAAAAGGCAGTTCTAAGAAACTTCTATTTTCTGAAGCACATGATAGCTGCTGATTACTTAGCATTCCCCACAGGTATGCTGTGCTAACACTGGCCATTCAACAGAGTTATTAATAATTGCAATTTTAGTACAAATCAAATGTGCTGGCATTATTCCTATAACACTAGCATGATGAAGCAGAAAGCAAGTCTCATTTACAAGACACCAGATAGCATCTTAGAAAATTAAAGGAAGTCAGTGGCATTCTAATACCAGACACAGGTTTTAAGTGACCGCTGTTAGGTACAAAATTACTGTCTATTCATAGCAGCAGATGGTGATGCTGAGAGACTACGTGGAAAGCCCCGTTGCACTGTGTGCACCCACTCTTTACACACTGCTCAGAGACAGCACCTGCACTGCAGAGGTGAGAATATGTATTTAAAAAGCATTTTTTAAGAGGAACATTCTCTGAATGAAAACAACCATTATCTCCATCTCACAAACAGAAAAATAAGGCATGCCAAATGTCGTGAGGTAAAACCTACTTGAGAGCAGCGCTTGGATAAAATGAGGTCTGAACATCATCAGCCCAATCTACTAATATAGGTGCATACCAGAGAAGCACTGCTACCACTGCACACCCTTGCAATGCCTTTGGGGCAGGAGACTAGAAGGTAGGAGCAAGCTGGCTAACAACTTCTCGTTGTCTTTAGATGTGGAAAAAATCAGAGACTGGCTGGGGTTGATGGGATCAGTGAGGCCCTTGCCAACCATACAGGTATAAAACCATAACCAAAGGGGCAGCAGCCTCTCAGCAGGAGCCCAAGGGGGAACATAGGAGAAAATGGACTGAGAAGCCAACGACCAAGCTGAAGCAAGAACAGGCTTTTCACTGGGTGCTCTTAGAACTGGTTTTAAATAAATCTTGCAAGTGACTGTCAAAGGCAGGAGATAGTAGAAAGGCTGGGTGGCTGGGGTTGAGCACTGCTAAGGCTGAGTGCTCTCTTGATGGCAGTTCATTAGAGTGGAATTTAATCTGGTTTTAAAATTCAGCTTTTTTTTTTTTTAAGAACTAAAGCTTATTTTGTGGTGTGACAGAGCTTTAGATTCTCCCCCCCTCCCTTTTTTTTTTTTTCCCCGATGGGTCTGGGCCACTGCCATTGCTGGCATTGAATAGCTTCTCCCCTGAGATGCAGTGCTCACCAGCACCATCAGCAGGGGCACAGTGGCTTTGGCAGGTGTAAACAATAATACTGTACTGGAAATGCAAGTGAATGATATCGCCCTCCAAGTACACCCTGTCCCAGTTGTCCTCTGGCAATACCCAGCCAATGCAGAAATGAAAACCTATGGCTGTGAGCGAAGTGGTTCTCTTCTTGCAGGTGCCTCACCCCTCGATTCCCCATGACACCAACCAACTTGCAGAAGTACTGTGAGACAGCTGTAGCAGAACATGATAGAAGTTCTTCTAATATGCAAGGTATCCCAAGGACCCTAGCCACCAATTTACTTCTCAAAGATTTTTCTTTATTTTCACAGGAAAAAATTCCTTAGTATTATTTTTAAATTTACCAATGCTAGATTTAAAATTTTATCAAGAAAATATATTTTATTTTTCTTAGAGAGTAATATTTTTCTTAAATTTATATTATTATCATTTATATTCTTGCACTATAGAAACCTTCAGTTAGAGATAAGAGATCCTATAGCAAAAAATAGCGTTTCTTTTCTGAAGAGAGAGTACTTTATCAAGTGCTTAATTAATCTCCCTTCCTCACTTATTTCAAATTAATTTCATCTTCCCCATCTCCAGAACAACACCTGCCAGTGCAGCTGCTCCGTTAGGCATTTCTGCATGTGTTCAAGTCCTGCAGAATGAAAACAGAGTTGAAGTCAGGGAGACAACATCAGAGAGGCACAAACCAGGTCACTGACAGTGGTTCTACTGCTCTGGTTCCCAATTCACAAAAAATAAAATATTACCACTATAAACTTTGCAGAAGAGACCTGTGAAGAAAGGTCAAGGAATAGAAAGGGCAAAACACTTTTCTATCCTCTTTTTTAGAACTCATGGAGAGATAAAGGGGAAGGAGACTGCAAACCAGCAACAGAAAAGCAGAAGAGGCAAAGTAAGGCCATGGGGCTACCAACCGGTTTTGCCATTAGATCACAGAGAAAAGCACAAGTGAGAGATGCTATGAGGCCCCTTTTTTCCACAGAAACATCAAGCGGTATCTGGCTGAATGGCTGCCTGTCTCAAGTTCTTCCCTTGCTCATTTTCCCCTGCTGGTTCAATCCAAATTTCATATCAATTCTTAAATACAGAATGTTTTTTTTTTTTTTATGGGAAAAGTACAGTACAGAAATATGCAAGGTGAGGTAAAAAAACTGCAGCGAGTTTAACTTCTGTATTAAGTGCTATTCATTGAAAAATATTTTTAAATACTTTAATAATGCCTTTTGAAGAATGTTTGAATGACTACATATAAAGCTGGAGACAACACTCAGAACTGATTATTCTGCAAAACACGATGATAATAAAGAGAAAAAAATCTGAGCAATAAAATTAGAAAATTATAGTTTGAAGTACAACGCTATTAGCATCCCTAGCACTACAGCCCCAATGCTTTTGCAGCATTCCAACAGACAAATGCACTAATTAGAAGCAAGAAATTGCAAGTCACGTTTTCTAGACAGAAAGATGTCAAAACTGTACTTTATTCAAAGCTAGCCAAATATCTAAAAATTACAAATTTCTCCTGCAGCTTTTGATTTCCCCTATCCCTTTGCAAAGGGTTACAACTGAGTATCTTTGGGAGAGCAAAAAGTTGCTGCTTCTTGTTTAGTTCTCCTTTGCAGCCCAAAAATTGTGCCAGTGAATTTTCATCTAAAGATCACAGAATCACAGAATGTCAGGGATTGGAAGGGACCTCAAAAGATCATCTAGTCCAATCCCCCTGCCGGAGCAGGAACACCTAGATGAGGTTACACAGGAACATGTCCAGACAGGTTTTGAATATCTCCAGAGAAGGAGACTCCACAACCTCCCTGGGCAGCCCATTCCAGTGTCCTGTTACATGAGTCCTATGAGAAGTTTCTTCTCATATT